>JANHFL010008424.1:3291-30793 GCA_032468155.1 Oxyrhabdium leporinum
CCTCTGTTTATGCAGCCTAGAACTGTGTTGGCTTTTTTGGCAGCTGCAGCACACTGCTGGCTCATGTTTAAATGATTGTCCACTAGGACTCCAAGATCCCTCTCACAGTTACTACTATTGAGCAAGATACCATATACGATACCTGTGCATTTTATTTTTCTTGCCTAAATGTAGAACCTTACTTTTTTCACCATTGAATTTCATTTTTTTAGATAGCGCCCAATGTTCAAGTCTGTCAAGATCCTTCTATATCTTACCTATCTTCTAGAGTGTTGGCTATTTCTGCTAGCTTGGTGCTGTCTGCAAATTTAATGAGTTCCCCATCTATCCCCATGTCCAAATAATTGATGAATATGTTGAAGAATACTGGGACTAAAACAGAGCCTTGGGGTACCCCTCTGAATACTTCCCTCCATGTAGATGCAGTTCCATTGAGGACTACACGTTGAGTGTGGTTGCTCAGCCAGTTACGAATCTGTCTGGTGGTGATGCTGTCTAATCCACATTTTTCTATTCTATCAAGTAGTAGGTTATGGTCTACTTTATCAAATGCCTACTTTATCAAATGCCTCTAGAATAAGTTTCCCCCCAAGATCCAGATAGCTCCACCTTACTGGTGTTTTGAAGGAGCTTCAAGTGCGGGCTGTTCTCCCAGGCCTTTAGAGAAGGTGAGGGAAGCCTCTTGGATTCTTTTCTGTTCCAGTTTTTGATATATTTATCTCCTATGTTTGCTTGTATTTTTAAAAATGATTTTTTACTTGTTAGCCACCTACAGTTGTCAAGAGTCAGGTGCTACAGACGTTTAATAAGTAAAATGTTTTGTAAACATTTCAACCAAAAAATTAAGTATTACACAAAAAATCTTTAGAGTCTCCTTTTTGTTTTTTCCTTACATTATTTTATTTTCTGTATATATTCTAAATTTATTAATTTAAAAATTACATCTTTAATAAAATTAACAACCATGCATCTTGTGCTATCCTAAACTCAACAGATATTAGACCTTTTTTGGAGGGAGGATGGGGCAATCTTGTACAGAAGTTCTGGAGTCATATCCAGTGTATTTCCAGCTGGGCATGATCTAGAAGAGGACGGCTACTTGTAGTCTTAGGAGCCTCTTCCAGGACCTCCTGCTCATCTGTGCCACAGCAGCATTGAGTGACTTTACTTGCTTTACTTAAGCCAAGATGGTGAGCTTGTGCATGGCTCCTCACAAACTGCAATTTGAAAGCTCACAGCTTTATGGTATCTAAACTTATGTTTGAACGTAGGTTTTATGTGTGTTTAATTTTTTTACACCATGCATGCAGATTTGATAGTGCACACAGAGACCTTAGAAAGAACATAGAGTAGAAGGTGCATACTGAAAGTTCCAGATTCAGTTCTTAGCATATCCAATTAGTAAAAGTCCTGCCTGAATAGCAAGAACCTTAGCAAAGCAGAGCAATGGTCTGTTTAAGGTAGCTTTGCTTTCTTAAGTTGCCATATTTTTAATCATCAACAGGACATATAATAAAAAGTATACCTAACAAAAAGTTTTGTGGTTTTTTTTTTGCAGTGTTCCCAGCACCACACCTTGCCTTCCCCCGGCAAACTTCCCATACTGCAAGCTGAAACAAAAGCTCATAAAACATGTCTAAACAGTCATACAAGGTAGTCCCAAAGTGTTTTCCACTTGATGTGGGTTCAGTGAATTGATTTTGACTTTATGCATTTAGACTCCATTTAAATGTATCTCTATGACTGACTTAGTTCTTGCTACTTCATAGTTCCGTCCACAGCAATGAAAACACGACTAATTTTAATTTTAATTTTATAGAGATTAAAAATTGCTTTAAAACTATACAAAATGCCATTCATTCAACTCAGATTTGCCTATATTGAGATGGGCAATCCCGAGACTTGTAGCTTTTTTTTACTACCATCCAGGGCCTGATGCAAAGAAATGCATTAAGTATTAAAGAATTTTTAGTGTAAAAAAAGGACCCCCTACCTTGGCTCCATTCCATAGAATGGCGTGGAACCAAATGTCTAGGCATTTGAAAATGAAGATAATTCACTTACAAAGTGGGGAAAAGTCTATTTTGAAACATCTGTGACTTTTCCAGGTAGCATCTGCAACTTTGAGAAACATTAAGCAATTGAAATTACCGTATTTTTCGGAGTATAAGATGCACTTTTTTGCCCCCTAAAAGACGGTAAAAATTTGGGTGCGTCTTATACATTGAATGTAGCCCTGCCCACCCGCCAACTCCCACCCTTTGGCCACTTTTGGCCTCAGCGGGTCACATTTTAGACCTGTTCGAGGCTGCAGGGATTGCCACAGACCATCGCTGCCTTTGTGCCTCACGTTTTTGGCCTCTGTTCCTCGCATTCTCATTCGCATGCTCCATTTCAACCCCCTTCAAGGCTACGGTGATCGCCACAGCACATCGCCGATCGCCACCGATCGCTGTCTCCACGCATTGCATTTTTGGTCTCCCTGAGTTGCATTTTCAGCCTCTGCATGCCATTTTTGGCCTCCATGCATCACGTTTTTGGGCAGTTCCAGGCAGCAGGGATCAGCAGCAATCCTCGCTGCCTGAAATCACCTGAAAACACAACACAAAGGGCAAAAACGGGGCATGCGGAGGCTGAAAATGCAATGTGAGGAGGCGGCAATTGTCGGCAATGTGCTGTGGTGATCCCCGTAGCCTTGAAGGGGGCTAAAATGGAGCATTCGGATGCTGAAAACACGAGGCACGGAGGCAAAAACTGTGAGGTACGAAGGCAGCGATGGTCTGTGGCAATCCCTGCAGCCTGGAACAGCTGATTGGGGGTATTCTGGCAGGCAGATCCAACCGCCAATCAGCTGCTCGTGCTGAATCAGGCTGCAATAATGTGCTGAAGCTGACCAGACCGTTTGCTATTTGCTGCAAGGACGCTAGCAATACCGATGGATGCTGGTAGGCAGAGGCTGAATTTTTTTTTCTTGTTTTCCTCCCCCAAAACTAAGGTGCGTCTTATATTTCAGAGCATCTTATACTCCGAAAAATACGGTGCACAGAATTGTGGATGACATCATATCAAATATCAAGAAAAATTTCTGCTACAACCTCCCCTAGTAAGGTTCCAGAACTCATAAATCACTGCAAATTTAGCTGGCACTGCAGTAGTAGTCCACACCGTTGTATAGTATTGCTTACATAACCAGTCTTCATCTGTCAAAAGGAAACCTTTTCTCGCACAATAGTCATTGTCTATATATGTAAAAGAAAATCTAGGTAAATGTCAAATGCTTTAAACGTTAGACACTCTTTGAACTAATGAACCAATTAAACTCTTCATTCACAGCTGCACAAGATATATTTGGAGGAAAAAAATAGTGAAGTATTTGAAGAAAACCTTCCCAACTGTTAAGCATTCAGGCAGCCCTAACTTTTCTTTTTTCTTTTTTGGGGGGGTGGGGGTGGTTCCTATGGCAACCAATGCCATAGGCAATGATGTGCAAGTGGGAGCAAATATGGATTCAAATAAATGTCCCAAAGCCAAGCTGAAATACAAGTGGAGATACTGATCTGAAGCCTACCTAATTATGCAATATTTACATGACTGAAGGATAAAGATTTTGCCATGGCCTTCATAGTCCCGTTTGAACATAAATAAAAATGTCAAACACACAGTATGTGCAGAGATCTAAGATATTTCAGAACAAGACAACTTATGTAAGGAAGACATTCCAAAAACAAGAAGTTACTTTTAGGTGGGTACAGGAAATGTTTAGCTGCTGCTATTTTTGCCATTTTCTAAATAACAACTAAATAAATATCAAATGAAAGTTTCTATGTCTGACCAGTTCATGGTTTTGTTATGGTTTTATTTAGAGCCTGCAATTGTGCATTAATGAGTATGCACAAATATCCAGAAAAATGTGTGTTCAACCTTGTACCATGTAGATGTGCATCTTGTTTATGTGGGGATTCATGTTTGATGCAACTGTACTTCTCTAGGTTAACCTGCTTTTCAAACATATTACCTTGGATAATGCTCATGGTGCTACAAACCAGTACCAGGTAAGGAAACAAGTGTGCAAAATTTCCTGAATCAAATGCAAAATTTCCTGAACCAGATGGGAACATGGATTAGAAGATAATATTACTCTCAATTTGAATTGAATTGAATATTTGGCTGTGTGATTAGACAAACCCTAACACCTGAACTAAAGAGACACTAATATTCCACTCTTACGCTGATTTAAAATCAAGACTTAAATATGGAACAATAAATGTATGGTTAAGACTGACAAAGATAAGTTCAAGCCTAAAATGGAAGGTTGTGTACTGAGGTAAATACAAGTAAATCACAACCAGAAGCATGCTTTTATCATACTGATCTCAATTTAACTGCCAACCAACAAAGCCAAATGCTTCCTATATAGTTGTCTTCCCTAATCTGATTTCATCTACATACACTAGACTAATATAGTAATATTGCTTGCTGAAAGTCTCTGGGAAGATCACAAATGGCAACTGAGGATGTTCCCATCGTAAATGCAAAAACTGGTCATAAGTCACTTTTTTCAGTGTGTTGTAGCTTCAAACGGTTGCTAAAGAAATGCTTGTTAAGTGAGGAATACCTGTAATTTGTCTTAGCAACGTTATATTCAGATATGCTAGCTGTTCATGCAAAACCTAAAACTGAAAACATCTGGAGGACACTGTGAGAATGCTTTCAAAAATAGTCGTGGTTCATCTCTGTGCCAAACTGAAAGACAGTACAGAAGAACCAAAGTAACTTCCCAAACCAAAAACCATTTGCCCTTGGGACAATAGTTTCCTATGCATGCCAGTTGCTCAAATTTACTATCCAGTTGCCTAAATAAGGAAATACAAAATAAAACGGCTATAGCTTCATAATAAAGCACAGGTTTTGGATGCAAAACATCCACGTTTCAATCTTTTGACTTGCTGATGATACAAACATGTCAATGATCATATATAAATTTACTTCCAATATTCTTGGAATTCTTCTGCCTCCTTCTCTTACAACATCCTTCCAGGAAAAAGTCTGAATTTGCTCACAAGCGTTTAGTTTAGCCAACAGCAAAGCCTACTTAATTTCTAAGCTTAATTCACGCCATCGCATACCCTGCTATACATCTTTACTTGCTGCTGCAAATAAAAGGAATCCTCTGCATCTGAAGTGTTTTTATTCATGAAAGGCAATAATCAATTTCCAAACAGAGAAATTTCTAAGCAGATAAATAAGCCAAAAAAGTCAACATCATCATTTAGATTGGCAGAAAGATAAGGGTAAAAAAAGGTTTTCTTCCTGATCAATGTTGACTGTTTTCAAAGGGAAATATATACTGCAGGTAAATATCATTTTAGCCCAATTATATACTCATTGAATAACACAACACAAAACACAACAAAACTAAAGCATTTGAGATATCAGATGATGTTCTGGAGCAGTAGCTATCAATATCTCGTCATCCATTGAAAAAGCTTCCCATAGTTTTCAGAGCCCATAATCACAGGCCTCAGGACTGTTATTGAAATACAGTTCAAGAAAGCCCTTGAAGAGTTGAGGATCAGTTATTGTGGCCTGAACAGCTGGATCTAGCTTCATCAAATCAATCCAGCATGTTAACCCTGGAGTGTGGTCCAAACATCTGGAAAAGAAGAGAAAAATATCTGAGGTAACAGTGAAACTTTGAGGCAATTATCTTTGGTCATGTTGCCATTAATATAGTGTTCTATGGCATTCCTAGGCCAATAGCATAGAAAGGATCCAGGTTCAATATCTAAGTAAAACTGGGAAATAACTTTGTCTGAAGCCCTCTCTTCATTAACTGGGGTGGAGAATGTACAGGTAGTCCTCGATTTATGACCACAATTGAACCCAAATTTTCTGCTGCTAAGAGAAACATTTGTTAAGTGAGTTTTGCCCCATTTTTCAACCTTTCCTGTCACAGCTGCTAAGTGAATCATTGCAGCTGTTAAATTGGTAACACGGTTGAATCTGGGCCCCTCATTGACTTTGCTGGTTAGAAGGTCACAAAAGGTGATCACATGACCTCAAGACAGTGTAACCATCATAAATATGAATCAATTGCCCAAGCATCTGAATTTTGATCATGTGACCTTGAGGACGCTGCAACAGTCTTGAGTGTGAAAAACAGTCATAAGTCACTTTTCAGAGTTGTAATTTTGAATGGTCAACTAAAGGCACTGTTGTAAGTCCAGGACTACCTGTATTGAATTAGATGGCTTAAAACACTTTTTTTACATTCCTAATTGTACATGGAAAGATATATGGTTCTCAGCTTGGGTTTGTTCAGCCTTCTTACAGGAAAGTGCTACAGATATAGCCAGATAGCTATAGTTTAGTTCAAATGCATAATTTCATTACTTCAAGTTCTATCAGTTCAAATTATAGGGGTTTTCCAGCATGTATGATTGGCTTCCCAAACTTTCAAAACACCACCTAAAAAGCTATTGCTGACAATTACCATATGCTAGGAAGCAAATACAGTGTTAAAATAATCTAGCCAAAATGTTTTACTTCGAACTTTGACTTAGAGGAACAGAGGACATTCTGCTAATTCAGAAGAGCAGAATGTCAACATATAATTACATCACACCCAGTTCAAAGTATGGACATGGGCATCTGTCATGAGAAGAAAAATAATGATCAAAATTGAACAGAACTAAATTGCTACTAAATTCTGGTTCAGCGAAATGTATATCATCTACTTGTCTTAGGCAGCAAAGTTAGAAGATTAATGGACACATTCAAAACAGAAAAAAAGTTGATTCTCCTATTCTCTTTTGCCTCCTAATGACATCACTTTCATGTAAGTTAGAAATAAAACACATGGAGCTAGTACAGCTATGCACAAGAATTAAGAGCAAAAACTATGAAAGAGTCAAAGCACTTACTCAAGTAACTGGAAGGCTTCTATCCGTTCAAACCATGGCCAGATTAGATAATCAATCATGGATACTGAATCTCCACCAAAGAACTTAGTTTTGTGGTTTGCGAGCATCTAAGATATAGGGAGATGTGACATTTCTAAATACAATGCAAGGCGTGACACCGTAATTACAGAAACAAAATACAGAAAGTTGAGAAAAAAATATAAAGATGGTTCACTGCAATTCTTATTCTGATCATCTGTAAATTAATGCATTTATTTAAATTATTTTTATGCTACCCAATTGTGTTAACACTAGTTGATGTAGGAAATAATAAATCCAAATTTTAAGAAATGGACGACACCGAACTCTTAGTGCCAACACATTTCCTTTCCCAAAACTCAAAATCTATTATTAGGTTTAGGCTATTTAGAGTTAAAACTAAAACACATATAAATATGTAAAATCAGATTTTAAAGAAGACAATTATGAGAGAAAAAATATCTTAGAAATGCTTAAAATAGAAGCATCTATAAAAGTGAGAGGGAATGAAATAGAAAACAGACAATAAAAATGGATCCATGCAGAAACAACCACCTGAAAGAATCTTACAAATTAGGAGCACAAAGACATTTTCACTATAAACAGCTTTAACCGTGAATCTTCATAAAACTCAAGCTTGAATCAATTCAAGTACTTGGAAGTGTTTTGGGTTCAGATCAGCTTTGCTTCAAGTTCAACAAATTCCCAAAGCTTCTAAATTGCCTGAAATAACTCATTTAGAATTATGAGTTTCAAGAAATTTTTCCAAGACTAGCTCTCAGACTGACTTGAAACTGGTTTTGTATACCCCTACTACAAATGCATTTCCACTAATAAGACTGTATTTGTCCATGCACAAGTCTGTTAGCAGGGATATTCCATCTCCTTTAAAATGACTTAAATGTTAGAGTTTTTAAGAATACGTATTAATGCACCAGTAAGGCTTAATTCTAATTTGTACTATTTTGTTAACAGGAAGGGATAGGGACAAAAATGAAGGCACCAATTAAATTGATTAACTCAGATCTCTCCAGGTATCCTGTTATCTAGGGTATAGACAATTATCTGTCTAGGGCAGAGGTCTTCAACCCCAGACAGCAGCCTGGTACTGGGCTGCAGTTTGTTGGGAAATGCGCTGCACAAGTGGCAGGCGAGTGTACAAAGTCCCATTTGTGGAAGTGGCATGTCCTTGTGCAAAACCATCCCCTCTCCCCCAGAGAGCTGGGAAGGTTGGGCACTGCTGGTCTTGGCTATACTTGAGGTACTTTCTTATTGCCGTGTGCACATGTAACTTCTACCAGATTTGTTTTGTAAGGGAAAGGAGTGGATAGAAATGAGGGATATAATCTTTAGTGTTCAGTTTGGACCTAAAACAAAAGATCTGACCTTCACACAGATTTTATCTTGATGAAATACATGCAGGTCACCTCTCCTATAGAACACTGTTCGTTTGCCAACTTTCCTAACTAAACTTAGGAATACCAGAAAGGAATCGGTCCAATAAGTTCAAAAGAAGAAACTGTTAGGAGTCCTAAAAAGAATAACAAGAGAAACAGTGAATCATTGAGACTGGCATGAACTTTACATCTCTGCAGAAGCCGTGTATAAATTTGCTGAGATTTCAGGAAGAGAATAATAAGTCCATGTTATTGAAACGTGGGGCAATGATAGAAAAACAGCTGCAGCCTGACTCCTAGTGCTGCTACTTTGTGGGTTCTTTTCAGTTCTCTTTCCAATCTACATCCTCCTAAATCTATAAGCCCCTCTCCTCCCTTTCTGTGGAAGAAGTGATAAAAAAAGCACATCTCCTGAGTTTGTGTGGGTTTGATTTTTCTTAAAATAAAAATAAAATTTTAAAAGTTAGTTAAATCTTTAAAAGATGCAAGAAGCATAACGGACACACAGTTGCTAAGACTTATGCCATGTAACTCCCCTGTAAAGAGTAACTTGCCTGCAATGGACTCACAGAAAATCACATCTACTCAAGTACCGTATGAGAATGGCTCCCCCTAGGGGACAGATTCAAGGAACTTCATATCAATTGAATGAAGTTATTTAAACTAGAAGATCTGACAGTTCAGTGCACCCCTAAACAAGATACTGTTAGGATCAAACTATCACATAA
Source organism: Oxyrhabdium leporinum (assembly GCA_032468155.1). NCBI lineage: Eukaryota > Metazoa > Chordata > Lepidosauria > Squamata > Cyclocoridae > Oxyrhabdium > Oxyrhabdium leporinum. Next base: position 12,358 of record JANHFL010008424.1, read on the forward strand.
TAGAAAGTAACATTGTCCTTAAAATGGCAACAACTGATTGGAACAGAATAGAAAAGTTCACCTAGAGCAGGGGTGTCAAACTGGTGCCCGCGGGCCGGGTGTGTCATGTGCTGGCCCTGCCCCTGCCCGGTTTAGCGAAGGGGAAAAAAGTCCCGATACATCACGTGATGATGCAAGTTTGACACCCCTGACCTAGAGTATACTATATGTCAATCAGCATTCAAGAATTGCAGGGAATTTCTTTACTTTTTTTTTTCCAAGTCTCATATCCTCCGGAACTATTCTGACAATTAAGATCATCAACCATTTACCTCTTCAAACTTCAGAAGCTTCTCCTGAAACTCATTCTTTAATGCTGATGCATCTTCACCATTCCTGAAAGCCCGAATATAGTTGATGCATATTGGATGTAACTAAATAAATCAGAAACGATACATTACCAAGCTGCACAAAAGCATAGGATTTTCATTCAAGAAACAAAAAATTACTATGGGGATACAGAGATAATATCATCAACAAGGAAGACAATAAATTGTCCGTATAAATAAAAATAGGATCATGTGTGTTAGAACAACTGTGACCAGAATTTCCATTGCTAAATAAAATGTCACACTGCTTCGTGTCAGCAATCCCTAATGTTAAACAAGGATTGAGGATTGTTAGGAAACACCTCCTCACCACTGCCGTCTTCCAGCAATCAATTTCAGCAAGAAAGTTGGCAGGAGGTTGCTAGTACCAGGTGACTTGCAAGCTGGCTGGCAGCCAATAAGTGGGTGCTGCCAGATGGGAGAGGTAGCAGGCCAGGAAAGCATGGCCCAAGTGCATCAGGGCTTGAAGTGGTTGCTGCTTGGTGGGAGATGATGCTTGAGAGTGCACAAGTGGAGAGGAGGCATGCCACAAGTGCAGTGGGCTTGGGGTGGCTGCTGCTGGATGGGAGAGGATGCACAAGAGGTCAAAAGTAGTAGACAGGTATGGTGAAAGAGGGTGTGCAAGGGTGTGCGAATAGAGAGGGAGGCACCATGCGAGTACAGTGGGACCTAGGGTGGCTGTGGCAAGGTAGGAGAGGTCGTGAAAGGGTGGAGAGAGAGTTCACAAGTGGTGAAGGAGACACAATCCAAATGTGACAGGGCCTGGGGTGCTGTTGCCCCCTTTTGGAGGGCAGGTACCCAACGATGTGTGAGTGGCCAGGAAGGATGTGCGAGTGGCTGGAGAGGCTGGGCATGAGCTCAAGGGTCAGGGAGAATGCACAGGTGAGCTCAAGGGTCAGGGAGAATGCACAGGTGGAGGAGGCTTTCCCAAGCAACTTGGGACTTCTCTGCTGGTTTCCCTATTGACTTTGCTTCTGGGATACCAGCAGGGAAGGTTGCAAACAGTAATCACATCAGAGGGAAATCTAGTTGGTTTGGACCGGTTCCGGCATACTTTTGAGTGGTTCAGCGACCCGGCAAATACCACATCTGCCTGCTCCAAGTCTGGTTCAAAGAGTATAGTTAGATAATAAAATGCTACTTTCCCCTCTCACCTAGGAGTCACAAATCTTCCATAATGATTACAGACCCTTTTACCTATTTTCTCAACTTTACCTCATATATTTCTAATAATGTATCTATTCAAATTACCATATTTTAGGCTTTATTTGTGCAAGATATCATTGAAAGTATATTATAGTAGAAGCAGCTGGTTTTTAAAGCATTGAGTCACTCATAATTTAAACCCTAGACCTCCACCTAGAATGAGGTTATGAGCTCAGTTATCTTAAGATAGTTCATTACCTTTCCTTCCTTCCATCAATCAATCTAATCTTTTCTAGAATTCATTTTGCTTATTGATACACATATTAAGACTCAAAGAAGAAGAAAGGCATACTTTCTAATAGATTTATCAATACAATATCAAAATAATATTAGTGTTATTCTAATCCTCCACGCTAAAATGAATTTCTTGCTATGTTCAGTAATACCTTGGAGAAATATTCTAGTAGCATTTTCTGATAAGCTTTTTCATAAGGATCTGCAGGATACAACTTCTTTTCAGGGTAAGCTTCATCCAAGTATTCACAAGTGATTGGTGATTCATTGATCAGCTGACCCTTGCTTGTTTCTAGCACAGGTACCATTCCAAATGGGCTCTTCTCAAAAAACCACTCTGGTTTGTTTTTCAAATTGATATTAACAATTTCATGGCTAAGTAAAACGAGATGAAATCACCAGGTTAATTCTTTCAGGAATACGTTACAAAGACAGGCTATGCAAAAATGAGGTTGTAGTGGGGAAAGTAAGAGGATGAATGGATACATTCACCACCTTGAGTTATTTGTAAAAATAATAAAGGTGGGCTACAGATAAAAATAACTCTTGGAAACTGAAAGAGAAGACTTTTAGATTCTGATTTTAGAGATCTATTTGTGTCTCTCTACATCACATGCAAACAGGACAACCAAAGAAGTTAGTGTCTGTGGCTTGCATTTGCAGCCTGACACCATGTTCCTTTTTTTCTTTCAACAAAGTTTTGGAACAAGATTCAGATTAAGTCCATCCTATTCGATTGTATGGCATGGCTAGGAGAATAGCACTCACTTGGATTACTTCATGCTAACCTTTCCCTAAAGTATAATCACCATATATTTAATGGTTAAGCAAGTTTCATCTTTTGGATGATCTCAGAAGTTCAACAGGAGTAGTCTTCATTAGCTTTAGGATAAGGAATCACTTATCCTAATAAAAATGAGGAAAAAAAATACAACAGCTTACCATTATAATAAATTGGACCATATGCACATACTTACTCACTATTTAAAAAGACTGAGGGACACTTAAAAAAATAACTAAATGCCACATTCCTTCAAGTTGCTTTGAAATCCAAAAGGGAAGGAACTCAGGCAAATCTATGCCTGAAATACTGCATTATATTCTAAAACCAATAATTTACCCATGTGAGATGACCTACAATCATCATAACACAAGAAATCCTACAATTGATCAAGAAAACATATTACATAATCAGAGCAATAGAAATACCAAGAATTTAAAAGAAAACAACCATCCCCTTCCCTTTACCTATCCATCAATTTCCCGATTATATTTCTAAACTAGTTCTCAGATGAAACCCTTCTACAGCAATCCCCTATTGAATCAAGGAACAAATCTGAAGTTGAAAATGTTCTGTGATGTTAAATGAAGGAAAGTAACAAGTCTGTGAAGACAATTGCTATAAGTCCAAATATGTACCAACTACCAGTATCTGCTAATTTTCCACCAAAAAGGAATGTGATATTTTTACATTAAGGCCTAATGAATATAGGAGACATGTATCTGCTCATACTTGATTCCTTTGGCTTTCAGGATAAGTCGTGTTCTCTGTGCAAAAGGGCAGTAACGCATACTGTACAGACGGATGGTTCCTTCAGGCACTGGCCCTGGGGCCACGTTTCCTAAAAGACAAGTTCAAATCTCCAGTCAGAATTAACAAAAACTAGATTCTATCTTGAAGACAAACAATAAACCATGAAAAAAATAAGATAACCTTTATTGTCATACACAACTGCACACATTAAAATGCCCACCTACTCTTGAAAGGAGCAATGCCAACAAACAATGTCACCATCCCAAGGATAACAACAATATAACAGCAACAACAAAGATGCCAAAACCTATATTAATCACAGTACATTTTGAATACATAGTGGAAAAGAAATTCTTGATTGTTAGCAAAGTTGATAGTATATGGAACAAAGCTGTTACAGAACCTATTTGTTCTGTTTCAGATAACACAAAGCCTCCACCCAGCAGGCAACAATGAAAACAGGGCATTAAGGTGCATAATATACAAAAGGGGGGGGAGTAAATAAAACCTCAAAACAAGCATGGTCTAACTTCTTACTATACCTTCTCAATATTGTTACTCATTCCAACAGTTTATCTTACACAGCCTGTCTTCATACAATATGTTAAGCTTGTGGTGTTTATGGCTCTGTGTTGTGCTGCTTTTTACCCAGTGCATTTAGTCTGTAGTTTAGTCTGTTGCAAAAATCCAAATAAAGTTAATTCAATAAACCAAGATTAAAACTACCCAAGCTTCATGCGTTTTATAAATACAAATATCTACATTTAAGTCATAATAGAAAGGAATGAGTACCAAGAATACTATCCTTATTGACCAAATCATAAGCAATTTTATGCACTCAAGTTTAATGTGTTTTAACATTAAAAGCCGGATGGAGTCCATTAAATAGCTTGTGTGATATGTTGTTGCCGGTGTGGGGGCTGGAGGGATTTTATATTATTTGATTATTTGATTACTTTCTTCTATTAATTTTTATATATGGTGTTTTTATACTCCTGTAAGCTGCTTTGAGTCGCCATGTGCGAATAGGAGGCAATATAAATTTTCTAAATAAACATGCAAACAGTAAATATACTAGGACAAGGCTGCATATCAGAGCAGAACCACCAACAAAAGTCATATTGCACACGCCCTTAAACATTTGGCTGTACAATTTTTGATAAACGTAGTATTTTTAATCCTAATAATAGTGAAATCCATTCATAGCTGCTGTCCACACAAAGCCAGGGATCAGGGGTTAACATCCTTAACGACATGATATTCCCCCCGAAACTCGACTGCATGTCGTCCCCCAACTCTTGAAAAACGGCGTGGGTGAAGACCAGCCCAGGCCGACACCCAACCGCGTTAGGGAAGGTCACAGAACAGCCTTCACCGAACGGACGATTCTGTAACTCCCACAGCCCTAGAAAGGAGGGCTGCCTTAAGCCAGTTGGATTAGAAGATGAAGGTGCTCCTCCTTGGATCAGGGCGCTTTCTCACCTTTGCCCAAGCTTCTGGCGAATTCCCCAGACATCTTGCTTCGGGCCACCAGAGAGAAAACGGAACCAGCCGCGCACGTCGGAATTTTCCCTTAAGACGCCGCCTTTTCTCTCCACCGGCCCCTCGACGCAGCTTGGCTCCTCCCTCTTCGTTAGTGGGTGACATCTCCCGCCTCCGCTGGATGCTCAAGAGACTTCCGCGCAGGTTGATTGACATGACTCGGAGGGCAGAGTGAATTGATATCTTTCTATCGTGATAAATGCTTCCAGCGTAGCCAACTCTCGGACACAGCTGCCGATTAACTGTAAGGGTCTACACATTTAAGCACAGTTAGGAAGAGTACAAATTCCATCTACTATGCAAAAACATACGTTTGATGATCAAATACAAGAACTAAAAGATACAAGAACAGGATTCTACAAGCAAATGGATTCTACTCCAAGACCTCTGCTCGCGTTTATTTTCTCTTTGCATTTAGGCCGTTGTGTGTCATTTTCTTAAAAAGAGTATTCAAAACGTTCCGCATAAGACTAAACGATAGTATAAGTCATGTCAGGTAAACATAGAACTTATACTTAAGCCCTGTGATTCAACTTGATGTGTAAATCAGGCAACTTGCCCAATGACACGCAAAGGTAGCTAATGCAGCCGACACAAAGATAAATATGCAACTATCCTCAGCAGCTATATTGTAGTGTATTTTTATTATTTATGCTATTGTTCGGGTTGGGCGTTTTTGAATGTTAGTAAAATGTCCAGAATCTCTGGATTGGGGTGTTATATTAATATTTGTGTAATAAATCAGTAAAACTTTTGTCTCTTGCAAATCATTTCAATTTAAAACGATGCTTACTGGCAGTGCAGACTTAAAATCATGAGCAGAAATGGAAAATAAATCCCCCTCTCTTAAGTTATATTTTATATTTGTAAAATGCTGATTGTAATTGATATTCCTCATGTGCACAATATATTTTAAATATGTATAATAAATCTATAAAAATATAGCAGTGAGGATGTATCTGAGGGAAAGTTTATAAAAGAAGTAGGCAACCTGTTGGGTCATTGCTTCAGAGATACTACCTTACCAGATTCCTCAATACCTTCAACAATGGCAGAGCTCCTAATGTAGTGGAAAAGTTCTTAAAAGTTCAGGAAGATATTTAGACATGTATCTGTCTTGAACGGTAGTCCTTGTTGAACTGTATAGCACAACCAAACATCAGCAGTTCACAACAGGAAATGTTTTATGACATTTGTATAGATCAAAAAATGCTTTATGATAATTTTATGGTGATTTTTTTAAAATAAAATTTGCCAAATTTAAATTCCATGGGGGTCATGGGTCCCAGATTTTGAACACTTTCTGTAACTTAGCCCATTTGAGATACCTTGATTGAAAATGTTTTGTCCTACAATGCACAATTACACACAGTTAAAGATTACAGACACAAGAGTTTTATTACTAGGTAGTGGAATGCTTTTTCAGAAAACACCACTTGTTCCTTCACTTCATTGAAAATGATTGTAGAAAGTTCTCTTTCAGCAGTAGAAAATAACTCAACATGATGCCCAATATCTATTTATCTAGATCAGGAGTGTCAAACTCAACTTCATTGAGGGCCACATCAGTCTGTTTTTGTTGGCAGACTGCTGCAGGAGGCCGTCACATCCGAAAACGGAGCCTGGGCGAGCCGCACACGGCCTCCCCAAGCTCTGTTTTTCCTGGCAGAGGCACCATGGGCCAGTCCTTTGCTGTTTCCAAGGTGGCCCCATGAGCCAGATCTAAGCACCCACGGGCTGGATGTGGCCCGTGGGACTTGAGTTTGACACCTCTGATCTAAATAAATCTCTTCTAAAGTGTCTGTCTCTCAGCAATTTTGAAATGTTTTCTTTTATTACTGGTTTGCAAAGGAATTTAACCTTCGTTCTAAATTGTAAATCAGTGAATTTTCACAGGATTGCACAACATTGCCACATAGAGTTTTGAAATAAGTTTGTCTTCAAAAAGATGTTTGCCTTGCTCCCACTAATAGCAATTAAAATTGTTAGCACTTTAACAATTTAAACTTGCAACCAGTTTTAAATCCCAATTTTAGAAAATATTAGATAGATAATGATTTCAGGTTCGCTAATTCCAAAGCAGTTTTGAAATATGTTTTCCTCTTATTCCTGGTTTACAAAGGAACTCAAAACTTGGCTGGTTCTAAATTGTAGATCACTGAATTTTCAGAGTAATACACATTATTACCACATAGAGTTTTGAAATAAGTTTCATCAAACAATAATAATGTTTGCATTATTTCCACTAATAGTAACTAAAATTATCAGCACTTTTAACAATTTAAACTTGCAACCAAATCCCAGTTTTAGAAAATATTAACAACAAAAGAAAACATTGAATGTGCGGATTTTCCAGGTTCAAATATGACCAGGTTTTTCCTAAACAGGTATCCAGCAGGCCTTTGGGAACTGCAAAACTTAGAATTACAGGTTGGTTGTCCTACAAAAAATGCTCTAGAAAACCTGCTAGAAATCTTCCTAGATTGCCTAATTCTGTACCTCTATTTATGACTGATGATTACAGATAGTCTTTGGCTTATGACCACAATTGAGCCCAACATTTCTGTTGTTAAGTGAAACATTTGTTAAGTGAGTTTTGCCCCATTTTATGACTTTTCTTGCCACAGTTGTTAAGTGAATTGCTGAAGTTGTTAAGTTATAAAATGGTTGTTAAGTGAATCTGGCTTCACTTTGGTAACATACGGTTACCAAAATGCACAAGTTTTGAAATGAAAGAACAAGTTTAAATAGTACCAAAATTTTGGTTATAATATATGGATGGACCAATGGGAAAAGAGGTGATTGAAAGGACTAAAATTTACATTATGATATAACTTATAAGAACTTTTACAAAATAGATTATTGTTGGTATATGATACAGGAAAATTATCAATTTATAAGAAGTTTTACAAAATAAATTGCTGTTTGTATATGATACAGAAAAATTATCAAGAATGTATAAAAAGTACTTCAAATTTACGTTGGAAATGTGAAAAATGAGTCATTTTATCATGCACCAGGAACATGTAAAAAGTATTTGCATGGAAACATTCCCTGAATTTGGGTGAGAGAATATTAACCTTTGCAAAGTGGCTCCCCTCTGCCACAATACGAATCATTAAGGGGAAAGCAAAAAGTAGTTCTTAAAGGGAGGGGATGCCAAGTCTTTTTATAAGGTACAGAATTATACATAAATTGATAATTGTGATGCATCAAAAAGCAAAAAGAACAGACAGTGCCCCCTCTGGGGGAGATGGACTCAAGGACTAGAATATGCTTCCTATTGGTTAGTGTTAGTGTTTGCTGAAAAAGCTTCTCACATATGAAAAGAAGAAAATGACTTTGCTTAAAAAGAAATTATGGTCTCCTAACTTCAAATGGGGACATGAATGCCTAAAATTCTAATATCATCTTTATCTAAAAAACAATAATGCAGCTTAAAGGTTCAAATAATGTCATAAAGTGGCTCGTCTAATTTTGGAACAGTGTGATGTGCGACTGTAGCTATTAATTTATAAATCATGATTTATGGCTTATGTGTAAACCTAATTATTTTCAGTTTATTCAATAAATCACCATTCAATCTCAAGTTGTTCTGTTGAAGCGGCCAATTATTCACGAAAGCTTGTTAAAATAGGAGTTCTTTTAAATGTTTTCATTTATTCACTTTATTAATTATTGCTACAGCTTATAACGCTGCTCCATTTTTCAAGTCTGGAAAGTTAACTGGTGCGAAAAATAAATTAAAAAACAAACATCATTCATTCCTTTATTCTTGCTCCTCCCAGATAGGCTACTGCAGCGGGCAGCGAAACTTTCCCTTCTTTTAACACCTAGCGTACCGTATTAAAAAAGAAAAAAAAAAAGGAATGGAAAGGAGTTGCATGTGAAGGCGGGCCGGGCAGTTGTAGTTAAGGTAGAAGACATTCCTTACAGGTATGCAATGGCAAAAAGGAGGAGGAGCTTATTAGCCTTAGCCAATCGCAGAAGAGCAGCGCGCGGTTGCTCGGATACGAGTGTAAACAGCACAGAAAACACTGCTGGGCGAAGATCGCAAGGCAGCGGGCATCATGGATCCTCTGAAAGGAGCCATCCGTCGCTCGGTATCCCCGATGCACAAAGCCGAGCTGGAACCCAAGTACGAAGGGAGAGGAGAGGGACGGGAGTCTTTCTGGTGTTTCCGAGATGTGCTTTCCTAAAAACCTTTCTTTTTGTTCCCTACCTTCCCTAAAGTTTATCCAGTAATAAAGGCTATAAGAACAGTGCGATTTCCTTTTGTGAAGGCTTATTTGCCTCGCAAACAAATAAGTTTGGGTTTTGTTAAGATAAGGATCGTGGGCGTTTTAGTCTGTCATGTGTTTTTCAAGGATTCCACATGGAAACAAGATTACCAGCTGCGCACTGTGGGGGGGGTTGTGTGTGTGCGTGTGTTTTTTTTAATGAGAGGCCAGTTGTGTGTTTTCTTTTTCATGCCAACATCCTTGGAGACAGTCCTGGGGGTTTGTTGGAAAGAGTACTTTAGATGTTTCTATGGGAATAATAATGTTATATTGAAGAGTGGGATTGAAATGAGTTGTCAAGGAAAAGACCTCTTCTGAAAAATCTTGCCAGGAAAACCACAGGGACTAACCCTTGTAGTCATGATGAGTCAAAACTGACTTGAGGGAACACAATCCCCACTAGGAAGCACTTTATTTAGTATGTGAGATTAGTCATCTATAATTAAAGATATTTGACTTAAAATATATTTTTCCCCCAAGGTGGGTACAAGGATTCACCAATAGGAAAGTTGGATTTATCAACAACAGGACTGTTTCTTATCCTTGTGGCAATTACATTATCTTTATTAACATGGAAACACGAGAGAGATCATTCTTGCAATGTCAGTATGGAAATATTGGAGCCTTTGCAGTGAATGCAAGCCAGAATATTGTTGCTTTTTCTGATCGGCAGTTGAATCCTAGAATCTATGTTTACAATTTTCCAGGACTAAAGAAAATAGCAAAGTTAAAAGGTGGGTGTGAGGACACTTTTATATACAGCGTTATTCCATATACTTATGGCAGCACTCAGTTAAATAAAAAGCCAACATTCATATTTCTATGTCCTTTATTATCTCCATGCATGTCATGCTCTGCTGCCTCATCATGACAGCAGAATATTCCTGGGAGGGATGAGTGAAGAATGCAGGTATGTATGCCAATAATACATATATCCAGTAGGATTGCCCAAGGTGTAAAGGTCATTTGTAGCTGCCCAGCTAAAGCAAGCAGGCATTTATATGAGGTAGTACTGATATAGAAAGATGCTGAAGGAAAATCAAAAACATTTGATACTACGCAGGAGAAGGCAATATTAAACCACTCCTGCAATTTACCACAAAAACAAAAGGACACCATAGAGATAATAAAGTGATTGGAAGTAAAGCATGAGTGTTGGGGTCCTTAGGTTGGGTGACGCTCTCTATGATAATCATAAAATATGTCAAAAAAAGAATGCATGATGTATGAATTTTGTAAAGATGGAAATGGCAAGTGAGATGAAAAATTATTAATAGCTGGTGAAAACTGAGGATTAAGTTTAAGCACTGTTTGTATATGATTTGGAAATAAGGTTGGGAAAAGTCTATATGGCACATGGAGCTACCTTTCAAGACCCTCCTAAAATTCTAATTTGATCATCATCAGGTGGCTGTTTAAAAATTTTGAGGGCTTAAAAAAAAGCATGTTTAATTCAGAGATTATTCATGTATCATCACACTGTACCATAATATGATGGGAGGGACAAGCAGGAATAGAGTAATAATAATAATATGAGACTGGAATAACACACTATAGCATGTATTATGGACTTGCAAATTTTTAAATCCAAAATTTAAAATACGATATTGAAATATTAAATAAACCTGTTTTAATAAGCTTTAAAGTCTGTGCTATTTTTAACTTTTAGGGCAAGCCAGCCTAGACTATTCCTTGCTTGCATTCAGTCACACAGGTCCCTATCTGGCCAGTTATTCATCACTGCCTGAGTTTTGCCTTTCAATATGGTAAGTGTTGATATTTTAATAGGGACAAGTGGGTCAGAACTGCATTCACACAATTCTGGATCAGAATTCTCTATCTTTCTGCTGTATTTATGAATTAGTGTGCTTATGTGCATATCTTTCTGCTTGGCTTTTTTTGCAAGTGAAGTGATTACATTAACCAGGACAGAATGGAGAACAGTTTAAATTATGTTGAAATCCAGATTCTTACAAACTAGAGTCTAAATAAAGATGGATTCTGGTTCTAAGTCTGTTAGAGAGCAAAAAATCAGAATTCAGGTTCAAGATAACCTTTTTGTCTATAGTAAATTCCTGCTTAGTTTATTGACTCCCAAATGAAAGAAGAGGCAAGGAAAAGTGGAAAGCTTAAAATGTTTTTTTTCTGGCATATTTTATCTAACTGATCGTTCTCAAATTTAGTCCTGGCAAATTTTGTCATGGTTGCCTAATTGCAAGGAAAACATTTAAATCTAAGCAATAATAAACTAACAAGATCTGTGGTGTTCCCCCAAATCATGGTCAATATTTTAATGTACCATGTTGCACCAACCTGGACACACTGTAGAAAACAGCAGTTATGAAAAGATTGTTTGCAACTGACTGGTTTTCCTGCCATAGGTCTCAATAAATTGGCTGAGATTATTTATTGCTATACTTGCCTGATACATTTTTCAAAGGGACCTAAAATTCTTTAGGTGCAGCAGGGATATTGAGGCGTCATTTGCTTTATTTTTTTTCTTTTTTAATTGGTGTCTACTAATATTATATTTCATGATCCAGATCTGATGACAGGTTTGCTTTTTGTTTTATTTATATATTTTGTGGTTTTGACCATTAAAATAGCTTCTGGACTTTTGGAGATAAAATATATGTAGACAGAATACTTTGCATATACAACAAATAAAAAATTACTTTCTTTCATTTTTAATTAGGGATTGGCAGAACAAACTCTTATTATGTAGTAAGTCACAACCTGAGATAGAAATAACTGCAATGAGTTTTAATCCTATGAATTGGCATCAGTTATGTTTATTTAATGGGGCTTCTGTTACCCTTTGGAGTATTGAAAGGAATAACAAAGAGCACGTCTTGATTTCAAAGTAAGTATGATTACGATTTTTATGTTAGAAACAAGAATGATATGCTAGAAAAAATATTATAAGCACTCTGACTATGCTCTGTGGTTTATGGAGAGCAACTGACTAGTCGATGTCTCATAGTGGACTATACAGTATGAAATATAGATCTTTTATTATAGATTACCCTGTAAATATTTTGTCATACTTCACATATTATAAAATATGCTTTATAAATAAGGTTATACCGTTATACTGAAAACAAATGTTCATGTTTTTAATTCATATTTAAAGAATCATTATTCAAAGTTATTTTCCATACGGTTTCAGGCCTGTCAAACTTCCTGCTGAAGATGGGTCATTAACAGATGAGGAAAATAGCTTCTTTTCCCATTCCAGTGTCAGTGATCCTTATTTTGGTCCTGTGCTACCCAATTCAGCCATTGCTGGCTTGATAGGAGATGAGGCTGAAACATTTAAGGTTAGTTTTATTCTGAATATTACTTCTTATGATCAAAAATCACTGCTTATTAGTTAAGAACCATAGAGATTAACACACTATGATATGTATTTAACAAAAATTTCAAAATTAGAATTTTTATTTAATTTTTTAAAATTAAATTTAAAGAAATAAAGACCTTGACTGATCTTTTATAAAGCTTGTTCAACCTGGATAATATTTAGATGAAGACTGCCAGGAAATCCCAGAGCTCTTTATTGGGAGATTGGAAAAAAAATCCTAAAAGAAGTCAATTAGAAACCTATATTATTTTCAATAAAACTATATGTGCTTGTCTATCAAGTAGATAGGAGCTTAACTCAACTTGAGAAAGTCATTGTCTTCAGGATATTGGATGAATCCAAACACCTAGGATACAATAATGTATGAACCTGTCAATAACTCATGTTAAGCAAATGATTTAATTAAGTTTGCGGACCAGGCCTTAATACAGGTAGTCCTCGACTTATGATCACATTGAACCCTAAATTTCTGTTGTTAAGTGAGATATTTGTTAAATGAGTTTTGCCCCATTTTATGATTTTTCTTGCCATGGTTGTTAAGTGAATCACTGCAGTTTATAAGTTAGTAAGACGGTTGTTAAGTGAATCTGGCTTCCCCATTGATTTTGCTCATCAGAAGATCAGAAAAGGGGATCACTTGACCTTGGAACACAGCAAAGGTTATAAGTATGAACCAGTTGCCAAACATCTGAATTTCGATCACATGATCATGACTTAGACTAGACTTAGAAAAACTTTATTGTCACTTTGAATGTACACTAATCAGCATACGTTAAAATGAAATTTCATGGCATGCAGCTCTCAAAGAGTCACCACCTCCAATATACACTACATAAACTTGACAAAATAAATAAATACAACATTATGCATATATACCCACATATCATGAGGATATTACAATGGTCATAAGTGTGAAAAATGGTCATAGGTCACTTTCTTCAGTGCCGTTGTAACTTTGAACAGTCACTAAATGAACTGTTGTAAGTCAAGGACTATCTAATGGCTAAACTCCCCTCTTGCTAATGTATCTCTGTGTTTTGTTTATATGGATTTCTGTTTTCATAGCTAAATTGAGACAGACATTATTTTCTAAATATTCAAGTCATATGGGGAGAATAGCAAGGAAAACAGAAATTAAAAGTAAAACTATGATATAATCATCAACAATATTTTTTAAAAAAATAAATAAAATGTAAAGTTGTTAGCAGGCTTGAGGGAATGCTAACAATGTGTCCTGCAGTGCTTCTTTGTACTATCCTCATAACCACCCTGTACAGCTCAAAGGATAAGATTAGCAATGGACATTAATGGGAACTAATACAGGGCAACCATTCATTAGGTTTCCAATCATTTTTGCATAATAATTGTTAGTCAGCTTTCTTAAACATTGCCTCACAAGCATTGGGAATAGTGAATAAAGTATCGATCACACATTCAGCTGCTGTTTCTCTTTCAAATGTCAGATGTTAATTAAAGCTCTCAATAAGAACTTTCTGGAATTAAAAAATGGCTTCCCTTCAGGTCTGCAATTCTAGGCCATTAAGCCTAATTTAATGGTAGGTAAGAATATACTGTCTAAAGTGTGTGTAGTAATTTATATGAAGGATGAATAATCCTGATAAAAATGTGTATTATATATGTCATATTATAAATATTTGAATAAAATTAAATTGTAAAATTATGTCTGTGTATGTAGTTTGCGCTTTGTGTATTCTTCTTTTAATTGGAACTACTTCTTCTTTCGTAATGACAGCCTAAAGATGATATTCAACCTTGTGTTCATCCTACTGTCCATTGCTGGACTCCAGATTCTGAACTGTATTTGGGTTGTGAAGAAGGATATTTCCTGAAAATAGGTGCAGATACATATAGGGCTATTCTTCTCACTCAAAAACTTTCTCCAGATGCTATTGGTGAGAAACATTTTTTTTCTGATTCATTCAGACGAAAGGGGAAAATGCTATCTCTCTTTAGTCTTCAGCTAATTATTTTTCAGAAATAGTTAATCCTAATTAAATTGTGGCATGCGCTAAATAACCAGTGTTGCAAAAAATGAGAGTTCTATCTAAAAATCACATAACAAGCATAACTAATTTGCTGGAATTTTTTTTTTAAAAAAGAAAGATGACAATTCAAAAACATTAGAAATATTAATTTCCTACCATTCCTTTTCTGGGGAATTGACATTGTCTGTTTAATGGAAGGAGTAGTTAAATTGCATCCTCTGAATTTCAATAGATTCATGTTGCCAATTCAATACTGTAGTAGTACTATTTTACTGCCACAAAAATGCATTTGGTTTCTTAATGAGAAAAACTGTGAGTTTACCAGTAGCTTTGAAATATGAAAACTTAAAATATTTTTTTCACAGTAAATGTTATTATTAAATTTCCAAAGAATTTGCTGTACTATTACATTGAATTATTACTAAAGTTATCAAAAGCATCTAAATCCAAGGAGAAACTCTTAAGGAGATTTAATTTTAAAAGTTACTGTGTCTATAATTAGAAATGAAGGTTTCAGAAAAACTACAGAGATCCTTTTGCATGGAGAGGAGGGGGGAGGAGAGAAGGACAGTAAGTAAAATATTTAAATAGTTAAAATAGGCCATCAAATCAACAATTAAAAGCCAGTTCCAAAAGACATATATTATGGCTCTTAAAAAAAACAAAATTAAAGATCAGTACTGCAAGAAATATATAATAGAAAAGACTCAATACCAAATTGTAATAGACCAGTTCTCTGAAATTGTAGACAAACCTCATCTGTGAGCAGGGTCCATAGAGCCCTATTGTAGATTTATACTATATGCATTAATTCACTTTATTAACACAAATAGTGACAGTGTAATTTTTTCTGATTTAATGGTACTTGGTTCTAATGTACTTGCAAATGAGTTATGTAAGCTGCAATTGATACATACTCACTTCCTTTCCAGCGCAAAAACGGACAACTTTTCACTCAATGTCACACAGTTCTGGGAAAATGGAAGGTATACATTTTTTAATACTAAAATGCCTTTACAGAAAACTTTTGCTACTTTGGGTATGTATCTTAACACACTTTATTAGATAGGAAATGAATGTTGAAAGTACATATGAAATGAGGGATTGTAAATGACTGCATCAATAACTTCTCCACTTCTGTGAACTGTGGAGTCCTTGGTGCTCTCTGGGTGTGGTTGTTGCTTGCAGACTTTTCATTATCCAACTTGGTAACATGCATCTGTGCAAGAGAGTGTGTTGTTTGTTTCCTGTCTATAGACAGTAGCTTACCTGGTCAGTTTTAGTGGGGATGTGATTTTATTTCCTTGATTCTTTTCCTCAGTTTTTTGATTAGAAATTTCTTAATAGTTTCTTATTTTCTGCTTGATTTTTTGCCTGATGTTAATCCCTGCTTATCTGGGCTTTGGCTGCTGGAGAGAATGTCTTCTAGTTTATTTTTATGTATCTACTGATGGCTGATTTGTCTGAATGCTGCATAGCCAGAATTCCCTAGGAACTTTGGATTTAACTGCTTATAGTGTCCCAGTTGGAATTGTGGCTCAGTCTGTCTATATGTTGTGAAATTAAAGAGTTTTCATCATGTATTCTGACGGCTAGTTGGTATTAATGGAAGCGCTTTGCCTATCTCTTCTACATAGTGACAGTTATAGTCCTTATATTGTAGATGTCTCCTGTTTTTATTTCTTGGACTATTGAGTCTTTTGATGTAGATTGTTTTGGATGGCTTTCTAAGTATGACAATAAAGAAAATGACTCCTATAGAAATTTCATGATTTGCTACTTATTTTAATAGGAATAGATTCTATATTTTAAAAATAGGTATTACTGAACGCTAGTTCTATAAGTTGGAGAAAGTCTACCAGTTTAGGAAAGATGAAATTGATGTGTCTATGCACACAGACATAACTATATAAAAAAAGAAGTTTGAAGGGAGTGATCTAGTTGAAAGTCTATGCCGTAATAACTGGGTGTATGCCATGTATTTATCAGTGCTCAGGAATTGGAACCCTTCCTTTTACTTCTCTCTCCCCTCTTTAGATTTCATATGCAATCAAACAAACAATAGGATTTCCAATAGAAAGAATAACATAGTTAAAGGGATCAAAATCATAAGAAGTTTGTGCACTTAGGACAACATACATTTTATTTACATAAGGCATTCAGCTATTCAAAACATTTCAACAGGCATTTACCCCAAAGGAATTATATGAGAACTGTACTAGTCTCTATTAGCTAAAATTACCTAAAAATCAGGAACTATCCACTAACAAATTTTATAAGTAACAATTTTTACTAAAAGAGATAAGCTTTTGTGAGCATTAGCATACTTCATCAAATGCATAGAGTAGCTAAACTGAGATTGGATTTAAATTGGAATGAGGTAAAGGAATGGGAAGGCATGGAAAGGCAAATTGGTTATGCAGGTAGTGCTCAGCAATCTCAGGCAACACATCAAAAGGAATCAGATTATGGTGGCACAGTGGTTAGAATGCAGTATTGCAGGGTAATTCTGCTGACTGCCGACTGCCAGCAGTTCGGCAGGTCAAGTCACACTGGCTCAAGGTTGACTCAGTTTCCATCCTTCCAAGGTTGATAAAATGAGGACACAGATTATTGGAGACAATATGCTGATTCTGTTACCACTTAGGGCATCGTGAAGCGGTATATAAATCTAAGTGCTATTGGTATCTCAAAAGAATGCAACAAACCCAATGGGTTTTGAACAATTGCAGTGCTAACTGATAAGGTACTTGTAACCTATCACACATGTAATTTGCATGCAGCTTTTAAAAGCTTATGCCTTTTAATAACATTTGTTATCCAAAACGAAAAGAGGCTTCCCCCCCCCAAAAAAAATATTAATTACTTGTGAATAGGAAGGATGAAATTATATTCACTAAGTATGCTGCAGAGACAAAAATACCATTTAAAACAAGGAAACATAGAAGGGGCAAACAGTAAAAGTCAAGTGACTGAAAGGACGAACAGATAAAGAAGCTATTGGGATGGCCGTGTTAGATTTCCCCTTTTCTTGTAACCTACACCGAAGCACTTCTATCCACAGAGGGTCTCCATATGAATCAAGACTCTGGATAATGAGGAGGTTTTCTGTTGTGGACACTCACATGGAATGGAACAAAAGGAAACTGATGTTAGCATTCTAACTGAACAATCACAAACACATTTACTTCACAGCTATTGAATTAGTGTAATTATGCCTGTTTCAATGGCATCAACTAGTCTGTTCAGAAAACATGCTTCTATTTAGTGAAATCTGTACTTTATCAATGGAAGTAATCAAGTTAAATAGTCTATGCAATCTGTATATTACCAAACTTAATTGCTGTATAGTTTAAGATATTAAGGGAGATAAAATAAACCAGAAGAGACAGTATTCTGGCTGATGTAAAGAAACAAAACAGTTACTTTGTTTTGTTTTGAAATTCCCAAAACCAGACTCCTTCCATTTTTATTTTTTATTAGTTTTTCTCAAATACTTCAAACTAGTCAGCTCAAGGATCCTCAAGTGATGTAAAGTCAACAGTGGCCTTTTCTGCTTTTGGGCTGTTATAACCCATAATCCCATTACAAAAAGCTTAAATATTTTGCTGCGAAAATAAAAGTATAGCTTTTTCAACTTAGATCTTGTTTGTCACCAATGAAAAAAAAATTCTTCAGTTTTGGCCATCTTTTGTCTGCTAAATGTTTGCATACTTTGCAGTTTTTATCTAATGCCTCTTGTTGTAATTTTTTGCACTGTGATTTTAAATTATCACTAACCATATTGATTTGATATATACAGGGGTGGGCTGCTGGGGTTCACAGGGGTTCGGGTGGACCCTTATCAAAGATTCTGCGGGATCGCCAAATCCCCAAATCCCACTCCTGGCTGGCCCCACCCATCC
>JANHFL010008425.1:4871-18262 GCA_032468155.1 Oxyrhabdium leporinum
GGCGCCAAATTCACCTTCAGCAACCCTCTCCTCTCTTTCTCGCGCGCGCTCTCGTCAGATCAAAAGGTACTATGTCTCTCCGCTTTCTTTCCAGGCTCGGCATTGGGCTGCGCTGACTTACCTAGGGTCCAAATCTGCTTCCCGAGCGTTGGAATGTACTTTTCTGCAGCTAGAAGTATTCTCTTTATTATTTTCTTCTGTTCCCGCGGCGATAGGGGGATCTTCTCGTTCTCTTTAAACGGCGCGCGTTCTCGTTTATCTTTCGAGCCCGCTGCGGCGGCGGCGGCAGCGGCGGATGGAGGGAAGGTGTTCTCTTAGCCGCTGCACTTGCTACGAGATTTCTCAATCGCCTCAGGCTTCAGTTAAAATGAGGGTTTCTGTAGCTCGGGCTTCTTTCAACTTCTCTGGACTTCTCTTTCCTTGCCGTCGCCCACTGACTTCAGAATCGGCTTCTTGGCATCGGCTCTGCCCGTGGACCGCTATGACATTGAATTTTGGAGATGTTCTCCTCGGTCTCGCGCGCTGCAACAGCAAAAGTCTCCAGAGAGAGAGAGAGAGAGAGGTGAGAAGATCAGGCGGCGGTGAAATCCGTTTCCTTCCACCTCCCGGGCCGAAAGCCGCTCCTAAAAGTCCCCGGACGCCTTCTGAGCGCTAGCGCTGCCAGGCTGTCTAGATCATTCCGTGGGGCAATCCCCATCTCCACCTCCCGGCAGGCGGGACTGAGTCTCCCTCCCTCCAAGCCGTTTGGCCACTTAGAGGCTCTCTCAGGCGAGGGGGAGAGGAGGGGTCATCTGAGTTGCGACTGTGACACAAGCAGCCTTGGGGGGGGGGAGGTTAACGCGAAAACGGCACGTGGCTGCCAATGGGCGGGGGCGTCCTGGATGGCGGCCAAGTCTCCCAACACCATGACAACGAAAAGGAGATTTACAGTAGTACCTTGAAGAGCAAAAGAAGGGGAAAGGGTGGCGGATTGGTCTGGTAGTTTAAGGTGTTGATGAAACTAATTGATATTTCTATATGTTCCTGAACATCAGCCATCCAAGCAAAATTTGCTGCAGTAGGCAAAGCAATACTAGGCAGCCGTGCATCCTTCCAGATCCAGCTACCACTTTCCTCTGTAGTGTCCAAAGTTCCTGTTCAATACAGTGTGCACCCACTAATATTGGTTTAGTAGAGTAAAGCCTAAGATATCTAGAAAATCAATTGAAAAGGTACATTTGATTCCACTTTATTTATTTTAGCATATGACAAATACATGGACTTACAGTGGTTCAAATGTTAATGTCCAATCCAGCCGGTTAAGGATGTTTAAGAACAGAGTAGTCTGTGTTGAAAAAAATCAGACACGGCCAGTGTAAGCTCTTGATAGACATACGGACATGTCCAATGTGATGGATATTTTGTCGAGAAGCACCACAGTCACACTGAGGGGTGGAGACAAGACCCCATTTAAACAATGAGTCCTGGCTTGTTGATTTGATTCCAAGATTGCTTTGATTCCAAGATTGCTTTCTATACCACATAGTTTTAATTCATATGGCCAATTACTCAATTGGATGCTTTCAGTACTTTCTATGAAGATCCCTGATTTTATAAGAAAATGTCCACTTAATATCTATAGAGATTCTCAGTCATCTAGGTCATGGTTGTCCCAAAGGTGCTTTTTCAAGAGGCAACTGGAGTTTCTGGTTTTATTTTTTCTTCAAAGAAAACCAGAAAGTTCAGCTACCTCTTGAGAAAGCATCTTTGGGACAAAATATCCACTTCCAGAGACAAGCAGTCCCCATATAGATTTTAGACAGATTCTTATGTTATCAAGACGATATTTCCTAGACCAGGTTTGTAATGACTGTTTTTCCTATTGCAGGATTGCTCAGTCAAGAAGCTTCCTTTATTTATTAGCAATAAATCACTTTCATCTTGCTAAATCTGATGTCTAGCATCTAATAACCATTGATTATTTATAATTTTAATGCTATTTTTAATTAGAAACTTATGGACAATATTTAACCTATGTTTTTATGAATTATGAACAACCCTACGTGGCACCAATTAGACATCTATGATGACATGCAAATGATATACCGCTATATATAATAACAATTTGTTCTTGAGGCTATATCTCCTTTCTGAAGCTCCAATTATGGGTGGAATGGTGTGTTAATGTACTATGCTATTTACCCTCAAGGCTTGACCTTCCGCCCTGTATATGCTTGGTTTATGTTAAACATGTCATTGTGAAATAAACACAAGACACCTATTTATTTTTATATCATCGTGGCTTGGTCTTGACACTGCTGGAATCAGCCAGTATCTTAATAATGAGGGAAGGATATAAATATTATAGGAAATATATAATGGAGAATGACAGTAAGAATATAGAATCAATCTGGATCAAACTGAAAATAAAATCAGGAAGGCAATCTCAAGAGGGGTAGAAAAATAAATTTCTAAATTTATGGACTTGATATTATTTCTAATACTAATTCTGTTGTTTCATTATCATGTAAAGAATAACATCACCAACTCTGGTCATTTTTATACATCTTTCTATAATACCCACTTTATTTATGTTTGCTTTTATTGTTTGCTTTTAATTCCACTTTCCCAACTTGGCTTAGAATCTATTAGCATAGAAACTATTATACTTGGTATTCATCTTGGTTTGTGTATTTTCCCAAGATTCTTTTCCTATTTCCGCTAAGCGTATTTATGTTCGGTAATCTAAAACAAGTTTATGGCTCTTCTCATAAGAATGGATAATATGCACAGCAAGTGCCAGGATTAATTTGTCAGAAGCACTGTTAGGCAATCTAGGTAACATGAAATTTGAAACCTGCACTCAAGGCAGGCTGATACTCAGGCAGTTTACACAGGCGGTTTATTATAAAGCTATTTTTAATAATTAAATCTGTCACAATTGAACTTTGTTTACTTGGGTTTACTTGGCAAGTAAGCAAGGGATCAGATTTTTGCATGTTGGATATTGAACACTCATATATCATGCATGTTGACATCGCTTCTATACATGCTATTCTTTCCTCCCTGGCAAGGAACCTAGAATGTCTTTAATTGATATCCTATAGGCTTGTATGTTATGAGAGATGTCAGAATTTGGATTTAATCTATACAAAAATCTTTGGAGTGCAATTGAAGTACTCATCTAGAACATCTTAAAACAGATTTATCTTTTCACTAGATCATTCAGCAGCTATGAAACAGGTTTTTCAAAGATTTTTTTTTTCTTCAAAAGACAACTGGACTTCTTCCTTAAGGAAGAAGAAGAAAACGTTTTATTTCTCATCTAAGAAGCTTCATCAGTTCTGATGGCAGGGGGATGGAATACGTGTGAGGCAGGTGATATATGCATCTTCCAAAGCATGGGTGTCAAATTCGATTGTGTCATGTGACAGATCGTGATGTTTTTGTCTTTGCGGAACCGGGGTAGGCATGCACATGATGTATCCAGCCCACAGGCCGCCAGTTTGACACCCCTGTTCTAAAGCAATCCTTTCAGATTAAATCTGAAGTGTGCATTGCCCTATATATGTCTTTTTTCTTATTGTGATGAATGGGAGA
Source organism: Oxyrhabdium leporinum (assembly GCA_032468155.1). NCBI lineage: Eukaryota > Metazoa > Chordata > Lepidosauria > Squamata > Cyclocoridae > Oxyrhabdium > Oxyrhabdium leporinum. The sequence goes on from JANHFL010008425.1 coordinate 8,451, forward strand.
ACCCACTGTGTAACATTTCTGATAAACCTATAAGCTATGCTAAGAGTAATACATATACACCTCTCATTATAATTGGAGTTTCTGGGATCTGGTTATGTGGCATCTGAAATGCCACAAGTTTCCCTCCTTACATCATAACTCTTGGTACACACTTTCAGAAAAAAAATGAAAGTTCAATTTTAATGTTTCAAGGTAAGGTGGGGGAAAGGATATCATCTGAATCCTAGAGAAACCAAGTCATCTGGTGTCCCAAAGATGCTTTTTCAAAAGGCAACTGGCCTTTGTTTTTCCTTGAAGATGTTTCGCTTCTCATCTGAAGGGAAGAAATTCTAAAGAAGCTTCTTGGATGAGAAACAAAACATCTTCAAGGAAAAACAAAGGCCAGTTGCCTTTTGAAAAAGCACCTTTGAGACAACCATGACCTGGATGACTGAGAATCTCCATGGACATCAGTCATTTGGTATGCATGATAACTATTCTCAAGATATGCTGATTGATGTTTGTATTTTAAAATAATCAGTATAGCTAGGCTTCAGTCAATGACCACTCATTCCATTATCATTGAGAGTTATGATGGCACTGAATGAGTGGTACCAATCACCGGTCCTTGAACTTTTTGACCGTCCCAGAGCCCCCATGTAATTAGGATCCAAGCACTTGTCAACTGGCTCTCACTTACAATGGTTGCGCTGTCCCACAGTCACATGACTGCCTTTGCAACCTTCCCATAAAGTCAATGGGGTAGCTGGCAGGGAAAGTTGAAATCGCTCTCACTCCTGCCACTTTGACTTTGTGCACAATGAGCCCTGTATGCCCTACTACATTCTGTACCAGCTAACCTTGCCCAGCTACACTTGTACCGCCTGCATGCCTTCCTGTTCTCTGCAGCAACCACCCTGCATCTGGGCACACGCACTGTACTGCAGTAGTCACCCATCTGCCAGCCTGCTGGCAACCATTTAGGATTTGTGATTTCTTGCTGGCTTCCCCACTGGCTTTCCATGTTGGAAACTAGCTGAAAGTTGCAAGGAAGCCTCATTTAATGACTTGCGATCCTTGCTTAATGATAGCAATAGGGACTGCTGGGTTTTCAATCACAAAAGAAATAGAACCATGCGATGTTGTTCTTTACAATAGCACTGCTGAGCAATGAAAATTCCAGTCCAATTATTATTGTTAAGGGAGAGCTACCTGTATGAATAAGGATCTATACATATAATTTCCAAATTCTACATTACAGGAAGTTTTCAAGTTACAACTGAAGTTTGGACCAGGATTGATGTTGTTAAGAAAATGCAGTTGTAAAGCTTGTATGTGTGTGAGCACAGGGAAGTTGGAGAAAGGGCACTCAAAACTGTGTGTGTGAGCTCAGGAAAGTTGGGGAATGGATGTGTGGGGTGCAGGGAGGGCTGGGAAGGATAGTGTGGGGTGTGTGGCATGCATGTATATGAGCACAGGGAGTTTGGCGAAAGAAGGACTGGGGTATATGCAAGCACAGGGAGGTCTGAGTAGGAGGACATGGGGTACCTTCCTATGTGTGTGTGAATAAGCACATGGAGGTCAGGAAAAGAAGACGTGACATATGGACATATAGTATGTGTGAGTGCAAAGAGGCTAGGGAAGAAGGGCACAAGACGTGTGCAAGTAAAGTAAGGCTGGTGGGGAGGGAAAGAGAGTTACCAAGCAACTTGCAACCTTCCCTGCTCGCTTCCTCATTGACTTTGGTTGTGGGAAGCTGGGAGGGAAAATCGCGAAAGGCAATGATTTGAGCACGGTACATTGCAACCGATCATTAGTGCAAGCTGGTTGCTAAGCACCTGAATTTTGTTTACGTGACTGTGGGGCACTGCAATGGCCAGAACTTCAAATTAAGTTTTAAGTTCATTCAGCTTCATTATAACTGAATGAATGGTTGGAACTGGAGGACTACCTGTGTATAGTAAAAGTATGTAATACAAAAGTAATGTCATATAGGATTGTCCAAGAAACAGAAAATGCATTTATCTTCAAGTTCAGAACAAAATATTCAAATGCTGTATATGAAACATTGCACACCACTAGAATAAAGAAGAAAAAAATTAAGCTTTCTACAATAATAAACTAAAAATGTATTAAATGTAATGGAGCATACGAATTTGAGACAAGTTGGTGCTCCCTTGTCCCCGGGCCCAATAATAATTGGAGTAACATTCCATACTGAATGGTACCTACCATCCAAAGATTTGGCCAAGAGATAATTTTTAAAATATTAAAACAAATCTCCACAAGGAAGCAAAAGGATCATTGCTCAGATGTGTTGCTGCACTGAAAAGTCAACTTGTTTAGATTATAGTCTCTGTTGTTTTGGATATTGATTTTGCTTATGTGTAGGAGAGGTTACTCAATGTTTTCATCACTTTGAGCTGCATGAATAAGATTCTAATCACAAAAAATAAGAGCATGCATTGAACACACACATTCCAAAGTTAAACCAGCCCACTAATCCAACACTGAAGTAGTAGTTTCTATACAAACAGAAATATTATCAACATTTAAAACTTAAAACTTGGTTTTTTTTTCAGCAAGTGGATCTTCTACTTGTTGGGAGCCTGGGCACTGGCTGTACTTTATGCAATATCTTCCCTCTCATGATCTTACTGTATGTTTGTTCATTGTTTATAAATGGCTTTATATAATGTATTACATGTCAGTTTTACTGTACACTGTCCAGAGTCACATCACATGATGTGAGTGGCTGTATAATTTTGACAGATCAGTAAATTTATCTCTCATGCATGCACTTTTGTATTAATTAATTATTATTTGTAGAAAATAAAGCACAGCATAATATATATGCATCTCACCTCACCACTCTCATGAATTCTAACTTCCCTATTTCAGAGGTTTGTGTTTTTAAAGCAGTAGTAACTTATTAAGTAAGCTTCTCCCAGCTTTCCATTCCTACATTATACTATTCAGTCTAAGATAACAGTAGCAGAGACCTGATTGATCCCGATACTGTCCTGCCTAGACTGAATAAGAGTTTAAAGAAACAAATTTAGCATAAACAAGAAAATGGCAACCCAAAACATGTATTACAACATCACTAAAATCAGCTATGTTTTGTTCTGAAGTCAGAACAGAATATATTTTGTTCCTTTTTTCAAGCCTTTAAGAATCCATATTTTGTTTTGTTTCATACTCAAAACAGTTTTTGGTAGGTTAGGATATTTTCATATCAAAATGCTTTAGGCATCATTTATTATCGTAGTGTAAAATGTTGTAGTGTTTTGTTCTTTGGAGCCAAACCAGGGGTGGGCTTCAAGAACCACAGCAATAGGTTTGCTGCCCGGTTGCTGGGTGGGCATGGCCATGGTGGGTGTGGCCTAGCCGGCCTCCTGCACCATGGTGAGGGGGGCATTTTCACCTTCCCCGAGGTCCAGAGGCTTTTCTGGAGCCTCTGGAAGAGCGAAAATGGCCTCCCCCGGGCTCCGGACACTCTAGGAAGATTGGAAACGACTTGTTTCCAGCTTCCCCGAACTTATGGGAAGCACAATTTTCACTCTCTCTGGGGTCCAGAGGCTTTCCTGGAGCCTCTGGGACAGCAAAAATGGCCTCCCCCCCTGGGCTCTAGACACTAGGGAAACCTGTTCTTCTCCCTCCCTCAACCTCCACGCGCACCCTGCACTTATCTGCATCCACAGTGGGCTGCGTGGAGACTCCTGGGATGGGCGGGGTGGAATGGGCAGGGCCAGCCAGGAGTGGGATTTGGGGGTTCAATGATCCCCACAGAATCATCACTAAGGTTATGTCCAAACCCCCGTGAACCCCCAGCAGCCCACCCCTGAACCAAACTCATAAAAGATTTATTGGCATTTCCTGCTTGATCTGGTATAGAGATAGCATGATATTCTTAACCTACCCTTGACTGCCACGAAGGCAAGTTCTGTTTTTCTTATCTTCAAAGGTAATCCCTTCAACTGTCAGAATTCCAATGAAAGTCCCCATTTCCATCCCAGCAACTCTCCTGAACTCCTAGACAAATTCTTTAATGGGGCAATTTCCCTGGTTCATTGTCTTTATAATAGCCTCATTCTCATTTCTGTGGTCACTGTCTTCAAATCTGGCCTGGAGCAGTTGGATGAAACCATCTGCATCGTCCAGTTCAGCAGCCCTTCATCGTGTAGCTGGGCTATCCAGTCAGTGGCATCTCTTTCCTTCATCCCTTGTGCAATGGCTGAGATCAGATCATGATCCGACTGGTATTGGGCCCCGTGCTGGTCGATGTATGCCCAAACTTCATTGAGGATATATGCCAGTTTCCCTGGGGTCCCATCAAAGTTTGCTCTAAACCTGGGTGGTTGCACAGCTGCAAGAAGGGCTGGTTGCCGAGCTAGAGATCCTGCTAGGTCAGCCGGCTGCGGGGCAGGGACCTGTTGCTGCACTGCAGCAGGCTGCTGGGCTGGAACAGGTTGTTGGGCTGGAGTTGCTTGCTGGACCAGATCTGGCCACAGGATGGGGACCGGTGGTAATCCCGGGGCTGGTGTCCACTGTTATTGCACCTACCCCTGGACGGGATAGAATGCATTTGGTGAGAGTCGCATAAAAGCCAGTTGGTGAGGAGGGGTGACCGGTTGCAGTAGAATCCCAACTGTGGGCGGCAGCCTCAGTCCCTCTCCTGCAGGTTGAGCTGAGGGCATTGGGCCAGTTCTCCTGTCTTCTCTGGACATGTAGAAGGGGGCTGTCACTGTGGTGTAGCCACTTGCCGACCAAGGATCTGGGAAGGTGAACATGGGTTGAGTCAGGATCCATCTTGGCTGGACGGCCTGAGCTCGCGGGATATAACTGCCCACCTCTAGACATTCAAACCTCTCCAGGAGACCTGTCAGTGACTGGCTTCGCCAGGGAGGCAGCAGGTTCCAATCTTGGGAGCTGTCAAACCCCAAAGGTCTCTGCTCTCTCCATTCAGGACCTTGAGTTGACCTCACTGGACTGAGCCCCGGTCTGCATTCAGGTGTCCTCATCTCGGTTGCCATCTCCAGGTTCAGTTCCAATTTACCGCACTGCTGGTACTCAGGCTCCTTGGGTCGAGCACCTTGTAGCCGTTCCACTTCAGCTGCTTCAATTGCTTGGGCCACTGCTTCTGAGGGAGGAGGAAAAATCTCCTCGAGGGGTACCATGTCAATCCCCATGGCTCCTTTCTCGGTTGTTATTTTCTCCTCCATCTTCCTTGAGTTTTCACGCCACCTGGTAGGCAGGTCGGCGATCGGTTCTCAGGACCCTGGACAGCCCTGATTCATGGGGAGCTGGTTAAATCTTTGGAGATTCAAGTTAATGTCAGCATTCCAATAAAACTCCCCATTTCCATTCAACACTCAGAAACAAAGTCCATTCAAGTAAGAAACTTTATTGGAGAAGTCATATTAGCACATCTGGGAAAACCCGAATCTGAAACTTTTAGGTTTTCCCTCTCCAAGAGAAAATGAAAGAGCCATCTCCCTGCACCCATCACCTATCACATGTCCCAATCAAATGCCATCCCAACTGGAGCCATTTCTCCAAACACTCCTCTTCCAGGTGCAGGGTAACATGTCCTTGACTCTCTGTGAAAGAATGTTGCTGTGTCTAATCTTACAGCTGTCTATGAATTTCCCCTCTCCCAAATTCTCAGGCACAAATTGTGGCAGCCTCAGAGCCCTTAAGTAAAATATGGCTTCCAAGGGTGACACCAACCTCTGCCAATCTCATTGGTGCTATGTGTCTGTGTACCATACTTTATTTTTTTATCTGCAGTTCTTCTACTCCAAGTGGCTACTGTGTGTTGAGGCAGTCATGCCTCTTTTGTCTGGGCTGCTGGACTGAGAACTGGTGAACCTTTAATAGAAGGGTTAGAGTTAAACTGATTGTCAAGGTTCCGATTAATGAACCTAAATGAGTCAGCACTCCGAGACTTTCTGTATCCTCAAAGAACTGCTTTATTGAGTACACCATTTCAGCACGGATGATCCTAAAACCAGCTCTAGTTATTTCCTACAGTTTCAGCATAGTTAAATATTAGAGAGTCCCCCCTCCCCTAGAGTCACAGGTCACATTGTCCAATTAGGTGTTCTTGTGTCTCCTAGTCGACCAGTCTCAGTCTCTGGCTGGCACCTGTTGGGAATGACCTTGGTTCCCATGAGATAGTAGGTTGTTTTGGCTAGTTCACATTCCACTCCTCTTCCCTCCTCCCCGAGCTGTGTGGCAACTTGAGAAACAGAAGATGGCTACCGTGGGCTCAGTCAATTTCAGAGTTGACACCGATAACTCTAGCCAGCTTCATATTCTAGAAACTGACAGCCACAATGGTGGAAAGATGGTTTCCACTGGTTCATCAGTGGACTGGGGAGATACTTATGATGAGTAATTCTGGCACTGTTTGGAGTTTTAGGGTTTGGAGTTTTGGATTCTGTGAGTGCTAAATGTTGTTTACTCCCTCAAATAGAAACTAATGTGTCCTTAAAGATCTACCCAAAGAAGGGAATGCAATTGGTACTTACTTTCCTGGTGCAGGTTGAATGGTGGTGGTGATGGTGGTGGTGTGTATCCATCAGCAGAAGCCATGATAACCATTGATAATACTGGCCAGCATCATTGCCAAACTTGAAATCTGAACAGCAATTTATTCACCCAATTTATTCATTTCTAGCCAGAATCAGCAGTGGGGACAAACAGCTTAAGATTGTGCCATGGCAAGCTGATGCCTTGCTGGATTTCACTAGAAAGACAGCTTTTGTGAGGAGAATCACTACTGGATACTAGATCCAATCTGGCATCTCTTCAGAACCAAAGAGAGATCACTGAGATAACCTACATGACTCCTAACAGCTGCTGCTCATGAGTAGACCATGGACAGTGGACAATTTTTATAGTCATCTTAGTGGAGTAAAGTGGTTGAGAGTTAGAATTATATCAAGCTCACACTCGCAAAGCACCCTTTATGGATATTAACATTGACCAAACCTTATATCTTAATTACTGGTATATTAGATATTGATATACTAATACATATACTGCATTTATCATATAATAATGTATACTGTTGGTATATGTACTGGTGTAAATTTGGTTTTAAAACTTTTTAAAATAGGATTTTTGGGGGGACTGTGCAGCAAAAGGGTGCTTAGGTTATGGATTTGTGAATATTAATAATGGCCAGAAGCAATGGGGAAGAACAAGAAAGGACACATACAGGCTCATAGACTCTGCCAAAATTAATAAAGGAGTCAAAAATGTATCATCTCCATATAATCCCTACCTCCAGTATGTATAATATATTGAACTGGGATTTGGAAACAGGAATTTAAAAACGATTATCTCCCCTACTTTGCATTGCACCACTTTGAAGGGGGGGAGAGAGCAGACAAGTTATTAATCACCAAAAGAATTCATAACAGGCTTTGCTGCAAGACAATATCTATTAATTGCATAAACTGTAATTTCAGTTTTTGAATATTTAACCCATACAAACAGAAAGGTGAACTCTGAAACCTTCATACAAAATTATGCAGATATGCTAGCAGCTTTCAGGGCAGTAAAAACATTGAAACAACTCCAATTGGTTTACTGGTCAACCAAAAGAAACAAAATTCCTCAGGAGAACTAATTAAGATTAGAATGAGATAATTCACATGACTCCTAACAGCTGCTGCTCATGAGTAGACCATGGACAGTGGACAATTTTTATAGTCATCTTAGTGGAGTGAAATGATTGAGAGTTAGAACTATATCAAGCTCACACTCGCAAAGCACCCTTTATGGATATTAACATTGACCAAACCTTATATCTTAATTACTGGCATATTAGATATTAGTATACTAATACATATACTGCATTTATCATATAATAATGTATACTATTGGCATATGTACTGGTGTAAATTTGGTTTTAAAACTTTTAAAAACAGGATTTTTGGGGGGACTGTGCAGCAAAAGGGTGCTTAGGTTATGGACAAGTACAGACAGACTTTACAGCCTCATTTTCTACCAAAGAAACCCATATTAATGCAACTATTTATTCCAAGCAAAATCAAGTTGATTTAACAGAATTAACATTGCTCAGTGTTAACATTGTTATCACTGCTCAACAGAACCAACGTTGGTCGTTGGTCTACGAGAAGAGCTATCATTGTAACACTTAGCTCATTTCTTCAATTCTAATATCATATGATTGATCTGAGTGCTATCAAATTGTTTCCTAGAATGTTAGCCTATAAATTAATTCTACTGTCCTTTAACTATGCCACCATCTCCTGCTTGCTGTTCAAAAAGAAATATTTTCTTTCTACTGTTCAAATATACCTACTTCATATTTTCCAAAATGGAAAAAGGCATATACTCTTCGGTTTAACACCTCAGGCATGTTGGTGTTAATGAAGTTCTAGAAACAGGATTAATTATCTCTTTTGAAATCTTACCAAACTGCAAACAAGATGAAATATTGAGAACACTGGATCAACTGAAACAAACACGGCTGTTAACAAGAGCAGCAACCAAACCTTTAATTGACCTGATATCTTTCGATCTATCATCTGACTACTCTTCAGATCATCATTATAAACTCTCTGAACCCTGCAGTCAAACTACTCTTCCAAAAAAGGAAAACAATCTACATACCAGCAAGTCCATATGTACTTCTGTCCCAAAACAGACCAAACTGATTCCATCTTGTTCACTTTCAGATAATAACAATCTGCTTCATTGTGTTTTGTCTGATGGCCTAGTTCAGAAAAGAAGAAAAAAAAGTTGCTGTAACCAATCAGCTTGCAAAATCAGCCAGGTACAGAGGTAGCAAATTAATTGTTACATTAGTTACATTGTTAAAAGACAGATTTTTCCTTTTATAAAATAATTACTCCCTATAAAATTTTTAAACACAAAAGAAAAATAGTCCAACAGAACATTGTCTATTCATCCACTCATCATGCTATCACCTGACTGCCTGAAATGTAAGCTACTGCTTTTTGTAAAAAACAAAATCCTCTAAATGGTTGAACTTCATGTGTGAGTTTGTATGTGCAAATAATATACATGGAATGTGCAAGTAAGAACATGGAATGTAAATCCACAAAATATTCATCTATTACTGAACTGAATGGTCTGCTTTGCTTAATAGTGGACGTGCATTCTGTATGCTTTTGGCTCTGGCTGATTTTGAAATTCAGAATACTTTCATAAATATAATTCTTTAGCTTTAAAGGCACTTTAAAAGCTTCCCAACCAGCAAGAAAGAAGAACATAACAGGATGTTCTTCCTTATTTTTTTATGATATTGCCATCCAATTTCTTTTCTTTCTACCAGATAGAAAGTTTCTTCGTTGTTTTTTTTAACAGCCAACCAATGCTAGGTTGCCAAAAAATGGTGAGTTAGGGGAGAATTTACCGATCAACCTTTAAATACTGGAATGGAAAAAAACAGCTATTATTCTATTCCAAAAGCACGGGCCTTGATTAGGAAGTGCTTTACTTTAAACTATTTACAAAATAAGGCCATTTATGTTTATATACTAACTGAAATTCATTCTCAGAAATCCAAGGAGGTCCTCCTGCCTTGAGGATGAAATTGATTCAACAGGAGTGCATGAAATGAAAGTCTCATCTCTGGAAAATATTTGTAGCTCAGGCTTCAATTGTCAGGTTTACTACCAGACTGCAACTGGTAATGAGTTGTCTGAAGAAGAAAATCAAGTTCAGTGAACACAAACAAGTTAAAGATTAAGATCTTTTATTATTATTATTATTATTATTATTATTATTATTATTATTATTATTATTATTATTATTATTATTATTATTAT
>JANHFL010008425.1:18362-30122 GCA_032468155.1 Oxyrhabdium leporinum
GGCTGTTTACTTCAAGGAGGCAAATTGCTGAGAGGCAGAAGCTGAAGGGTGGGGGCCGGTGGGTGGGTGGGGCTTCAGCAACACTCTATAAACACACACAGACATTTCCACCCACTTTTTTTGGGGGGCGGGGGAAGTGTGTCTTACAGTGCGAAAAATATGGTATATTACTAAAACTTGGTAACTGATGTTTTAGAAATACCATACCAAAATAAAAGATGTGAGGTTTTTATTTTAAAAAAGTAGAAGACTAAACTGCATTATAAAATTATACATTTTCTTTTTTTAAAAAAAGACCCAACTTCTTTAAAAACAATAATGCCCTTTTTATTTTTAGAAATGCCACCCCCAAAATGACCTAACTTAAATTGACACCTTTGCTCATATCACAAAGTGTTCACTCTCCAAATCAAGGAACAACAGTTGGCACAAAATGTAAAAATGCCCAAAATATTCAACCTTTATTTTAAAGCTATGTGCAGGTATATATTTTGGTCATTGTACAACTCATACTAAAAATGTAACAAGGAATGTAAATTGAAAGTTGTGAAAACTATCTGAAAGTGGAATAGGAAAGAGAGTAGCATCTATTTTTATTGCAAATATATCATTTCAGTACTCTATATTACACACACCATTCCTATCTACTTTTCCAGAATGCACAGAGACCTATTTGAGACCTATCTACTTTTCCAGAATGCACAGAGTAGCAAAGTAGGATCTAAGAAGAAAATTAATTATGTGTATCAAGCACTGAAATGCATCCCAAGAATACATATGCACTGCATATGTTAGGGGGCATTTATATAATTGACAAAAATACTATTCTATTCAATTTTGCTGATAACCCAGCACTGTAAATTGACACTCATTCATGCATTCTGTTCTCTGCATGTTTGAGGACCTGCGGGTGAACATGATACCTTCCATTATGCCAGTAGGCTAGGAAGAAAAAGAACTTTAGGCAATGAGCTGACAAAGTCAGAAAGGATAAATTACAGCAGCACTATTCTTCAGGAAATGAGATACATTCTTATTTATCTAATAAAAAAAGCAGAACAGATAATGTTGCAAACAAATTGCCATCATTCAGGACAATTCAAAAGTCAACCAGGTTTTAGAACAAATGTCAGCTAGTTTGACTGAAAAGTCAGATTCCTGTTCTTTTGAACTGGGAATACAATTCTCTGTTATCATGAAAGGAAGCTGAATTTCACTGCATCATTCAGCATTCTTGCCTTTGTATTTCTTTCTGCTGCCTTCCAACAAGACAGCCATTTAGATTATGTTTCTTGAGATAGACACAGACATATTCTGATATCCTTATTCTGGTACAAAGACGGTTGGATCCACACATCATTCCTACTATAACTGGTTTGGATCTGGCCTTGTGTAAAGGCAATGATTGTAATTTGTTCAACTACAGAAGGGGTGTCAAACTCAATTTCATTGAGGACCGCATCAGTGTTGTGTTTGACCTGGGGGGGGGCAGGTGGGCGTGGCCCGGGTAGGCATGGCCAGCTCAATATCACTCATGTCGGGAGCACCTGTGGAGGCCTAAGTGCTCCGCCAGTGAAGATGGCAGCCCTCCCGAGCTCTGTTTTCACTGGCAGAGCACTCGGTCCACCACAGGCACCCCCAACATGAGTGACGTCGAGCTGGCAGAGGCACTGCAGGCTGATCCTTCGCTGTTTTCAGGGCGGCCTCGTGTGCCAGATCTAAGCACCTTGCAGGCCAGATCTGGCCCGCGGGCCTTCAGTTGACACCCCTGAACTTCAGTTTGGTGTGAGACTCCACCTATTAAAAGGCACATAATCATACTAACATTTATAAAAGAATGATGATGGAAACCTGGAAGTGGCCACATTCCGCCAATCTTAATCAAAGGTAACCTGAGCAGTATGTGGAATGAAATTATTAAAGTGCTATACAAGTAGTCCTCAACTTACGACCACAACTGGAGCCCAAAATTTCTGTTGTTGAGTTTTGCCCCATTTTACAACCTTTCTTGCCATAGTTGTTAAGTGAGTCATTGCAACTGATAAATCAGTAACCCGGTTGTTAAGTGACTCTGCCTTCCCCATCAACTTTGCTTGTGAGAAGGTTGCAACAGGTGATCACATGACCTTGGGACACAGCAAAAGTCATAAAAGAGCCAGTTGCCAAGCATCTGAATTTTGATGACATGATCATGGGGATGCTGCAAAAAACGGTCATAAGCGATATTTTTCAGTCCCATTGTAACTTTGAACAGTCACTAAATGAACTGTTGTAAATCGAGGATTACCTCGACTTACTAGCACATTAGCCTATATTCCTTAAAGTATAATCTTAGGCATGAGTAAGTCTCATTAAATGTAATGGAACATATGTACTAGTAAATCTGCTTAGAATTAATGGCAACAGAGCAGCAGCTTCCCTGCCTGAGCTCCTTATATTTTATTTGTTTTATCCATTTTTATAAATAGCTTAGCTATAAATTTTGTTATTTACTTTTATTTAATAATCCTCTGCAAGAGATATTTTAAATTTCAGCACCAAGTCCCTAAAACATTGTAAAGGCTTTTGATATGGTACAGTGACACCAAAACAATGAGGAAGAGCAAGAAACACAAGGGTCACAACAAAGTAGCCAAAAATGTGTGACTACATGATGACAAGAAAACTATGTAAAAATAATAACAATATAAATCTTCTCTATTCCATTCCTACCTCTCAAAACCATAGTGAACTGGGATTTGGAAACAGAAATCGAAAAACAACAACTATTAGAACTCTTCCATATTTTGCGTTTGGAATCAAACTTTCTGACTGCCATTTTAGTTTTCACTGCCATTAATGTATCTCTGAAGGGGGAAAAGCAAGTCAAGCAAGCAGCAAAGGAATTCACAAGAGGCCTTGCTGCTAGACAATGTTTATTAACTGCAAAAATTGTAATTTCAATTTTAGATATCGTGCTTACCTTTATAAATACAAATATGGACTGTTTAAAAACAGCCTTTGAAACTTTTGTGCAAAATTATGCAGATAAGCTAGCAACTTTTACAGTAATTCAAAATATTAGCGCTAACTTCAATTTGTTTATGGATAATCATATGAAATCAAATTGCTCTGGAAAACAAATTAAGGTTGGACATATCAAGTTGCTTTAAGGATTACACTTAACAGAAATAATACTGAATGTTAGTCTACCAGAAGAACTATTATTCTCTCACTTAGCTCACTTCTTTGATGCCCATGTCATATTATTGATCTAAATGCTGTCAAATGGCTCCCTAACAAGAGAGGACATAAACTAATTCTGTTTTCTTTTAACAATTCCACAATCCCTGCTGCATGCTGTTCAAAATGATATCCTTTCTTTTCACTTTTCAAATATATATATTTTCCAAGATTGAAAAAGAACTGCACTCTTTGGTTTAATGCCTCAGACTGCCCAGCCTCATGCTATAGGCAGTCATGATTTTTTTAAAAATAGCATCCAAATACTTTTAGCATCCTTGACAAGACAATTCTCAAATAATCATATTGAGATTTTACAAGAAAAAACTGGCACTAATGAAACTCTAGAAACAGGATTAATTAACTCTTTTGAAGCCTTCCCAAACACTGAACAAGAAGAAATACTGAGATAATTTGATGAATTGAAATAAACACACCTGTTAACATAAACAGCAGCCAAACCTTTAATTGATCTGATATCTTTGGACTTCTCATCTAACAGCACTCCACAGAAAATCATTATAAACTTTCTGAATACTGAAATCAAAGAAGAAAACAACCCATAGCTCAGCAAACCAAAATATCCTTCTAGCCAGAAACAGCCCAAATTGATTCTAACTTGTTCAGTTTGGGATAATGACAATCTGCTTCATTCTCTTCTATATGAGGGTTTAGATCAGAAAAGAGGACAAAAGAAAGTTGCTATACCAAGAGTGCTTTCTGACCAAGATCTTAAGCTTGCAAATCCAGCTAGATCCAGATATAGCAAATTAATTGATTTTAGCCCGAAGTTGCTGCCTAGTAATGATTCCCATTCTGATGACAATATCAGTAAAACATCAGTATGTCTTGTTACACTGAGGCAGGAACATAACACTTTGAATACCTCCAATTGACTCACTACTAAGGCTATGGGGGTTACATAAAACCCATCTCTTGGAATATGGCTGGGTGGCATAATAAATTGGTGACTACCCATTTTGAACAACACCTGTCGTTGTTCATTGTATTACAGGGATTAGTCAGATAGTGATTATAGGCAGTTCTTGTTGAGCAATTACAACTCAGTTGTTAAGCGAAACAGTTGCTAAGTAACACTGCAACGATGCTTATGATCTTACTTCAGCTTTTCTTTCCTTTAGAGATCTGTGAAGGTTAAAAATGTGAAGATTGATAATAAAGTTATTTTTTCATCACTATTATAATTGTGAATGGTTGCTAAATAAGATAATAGCTAAGCAAGGACTATCTGTACAGTATATCCAAATTGTTTAGATAGATAGCTTAGGAATACTATTTTAAATGCATAACCTTATTCATGCTGACTCAATAAGGAAGCCCTGTTTTGATAAATTAATATAAATAGGATCGGAGCTTTACTACCTAACCTACAATATGAATTAACTCTGGCAATACTGAGTGGCTTTGGGTATTGGGAGTGGCTGGTTCTAGGATTATGCTATCTTTGTGTGCTGGATGAGGTTGTAGTGCCCCAAACAGACCCCATGCACAACTTGGGGAGTCTCCTAAACTCACTACTCCTGCTTGAAGAAGAGGGACAGTCATGAGTAGAGGGCCTTTGCACAACTTTGTATTATGTGCTGATTGCACCCATTCTTAAATTGAAGGGCTGTACTCATGGCCACTCAAACCCTAGTAAACTCTCAGTTGGACCATTGTAATGTGCTCTACATGGAACTGCCCTTGAAGTGAATCTGAAGGATTCAGCTGTTGCAAACTGAAACAATGTAAGAAGTAATGTATGTTTCCAGAACAACACATTACACCTCTGCTCCACAATCTGCATTTGTCCAGTTCAAGTTGCTGGCTTTGACTTTTGAAACCCCACATAGCATGGGATTTGGTTATCTGAGGGACTGGTGCTCTCCAATTACATCTGCCTATCTCACCAGAACCAACAGGAAAACAGTTATGGGTCCTGTTAACTATGGAACTATATCTGGCAGGTCCTAAGCAGCAGATTTTTTTTGCCAAGGTGTCATTTTATGGAGCATCTTTCCCACTATAGTGAAGCTCCATCCCTATTGAATTTCCAGAAGTCCCTCAAAACTTGGTTGTGCCATCAGGTGAAATACTTATGATTAATATCTACTCTTCACTTAATATTTGTTTTATTTTAGCCTTGGGTTTTGTAGTTTTTAAAAATTTTAAAGTTAATAATATGATTCCAGACTCAATAATTGTCAATAAGAAAGACACTGCAGAACTTGGAGATAACAGAATAGAAGACAAAGATTTCTTAATGACTTGCCATCCCGTTACATGTGGAATGATGCAAATACACTAGACAGCTGAAATAGAAAAACAGGCATTGGAAGAATATCTGAAGAACAGTGAAGAAGATGTACTGAAGCCAGTACACCACGAAGGCTGACTGAATACTAAGAGATCAAACTGGCCTACAAGAAAGACCAAAAGCAAATAGAAAAGTATTACATGGTCAGTATACACACACAAAGAACCCTAACAAGCAAAGCAGATAAGCAATAAGACCTGGCAATGACTAAGAACAGGAAAGTTGAAGAAAGTGACAGAGGGACTAATTCTGACTATGTAAGACCAAGCCTTAAGAACAAAAGTATATAAAACCGGAATGGAGAAGACAGCAAGAAACTGCAAATGCCCCTCTGAAAAGAAACAGAAGAAACAATGGACCATCTAATAAGTTGCTGCAAGAAAATCGCACAGACTGACAATAAACAATGGCATGACAAAATAGCAAAAATGTTGCACTGGAGTATCTCCAAGAAATACAATTTGCCTACAAGCAAGAATTGGAGGGATCACGAAATATACAAACTAACAGACAGTGAAGAAGCTAAAGCCTCTGAGACTTTAGAATCAAACAGTCAAGCACCTATTAAACTCCAGATTTAATAACTGTTGATAGGAAAGACAAAAACATATGAATAACAGATGTTGCAGTATCTAAAGCCAGCAGAATAGAAGAGAAAGTACTTGAGGAGAAAATATATATAACAATAACATCTGCCAATACTAAGTCAATGGAAGGACTGAAGGATCAAGAACCATGTTTACTGACTTAAATAAAAATGCAAAATCTATTCTAAACATCTGGCTGACTGTGTGACCAGCCATCATAGCAATTGTTCTGTATAACAATGATTTTTTAGTCTTGTTTTATGCCACCCAGAGTCACTTGTTTGTGCTGCAGGTAGCCATATATATTTGACAAATAAACAATTAAATGATATGCATCAAGAACCAAGATGATCATGATATCAGATATATTTTTTTAAAATGTGCTTAGCTAATACCTGTTACTTCAAGTGAGTACAGCAACCTGTATTTCTCAAAGTGTTAAGACCAACTCTCAACACTTGAACTTTAGCCATGGTGGCTCAAATTCCTCACATCCGTCACACAAAGCTCAACATTACAGTTCAAATGAAATCCAGCTTTCTCTATTATATTGAAGAATAGACCGATTGTGTGCCATCTACTTGGTGTCAACTTAGCAAACACATAGAAAGAGCTTCTCCAGGAAAACCAAGGGCAAATATGAGGCCTTATTTGAACCCTATTAATCTTCCATGTGAGAGTTCCAATGCATGCAGAAGCCTCTACATTTACAGCTCTATTCATGAATTCACCTCGTGTAGTATTTGCATGGGCAACCAGCAAAGCCAGCTTCCATACCTTAAAAGATCATGGATCAGGATCATATGGTGCACTTCAGACTATACATTATATTATGTGCAACACAGAAAAGTGCAATCTCCTAAATTTCCTAAAAATAGGCAAACATTGCATTTGATTTAATTGAATTAACATGTAGTTAACACAATGCAATTCATTGCCCATGTGTTTAATAACATACATCTGTCTTGTTAAAAACAGAAAGATGTGAGCAGTATTTAGACAGATTCTGAATTATAGGAAACTACATGCAGACTGCAGACTGAGGTTGTAGACTCCTGATAAAAAGCTTAAACAAGACTCTAAATTCAGTTAAATTCCAAAATTATAATAATGACAGTAGTGTACTATGGCTTAACTACTCCTACCCAATACTGCTTGATAGAGATTCATGCACTTTGAAAATAATTCAGAATAAGTGTTTCAGAGTTTAAATGAGCACAACACTTCTTTGTATTCCTTAAACCAGTCCAGTTTATGGCTGATGGTTAATAATGATAATAACCGGATCACAACAATTAATGAAATTTGTTAACCATCTAAAATTTCTTTATACAAGCTACGAATGATGACAGATGCATAAAAGTTAAATAATGACTCATTTTGTTATGTTATTATAATTTACAGCCATAATTTACCTCAGTTGCTTCTGCTCCTTTCTTCTCTTTTGATGCTCCACTTGCATTTTTACCTCCATGCTGTAAGAAAATTTTAAAACATCAAACTATCATTTGAAAACAATATAGAATATTTTCTACACAAGGAATAGGCAATACGGTTCTCAAAAGCAACATGCCCACAGATCACTCCCTTTGTACCCACAAGACATTTCCCCCCATTCTGAAAAGAAAAACAAGAAGTTAGTAGGCTGCAAAGTACATCAATGACTTCTGGTACTGTCTTTACAAAAATTCTACCAGCTCCCACAATAGATTGCACAGATCTATTTAGAAAATAAAAGGGATAGAGGAGTCACAATGAAGGAAATAATGCACTAGGACTAAGGAAAACACCTTCATGTCCAATCTACCTTCTTTCATCAACTGGGATTTTATACTCAAGCAATCATTTTTTGGAGGGAAAAGCCCCCCTTTTCCTCCCTATGAAGAGCTTGCATGATTTAATTACAAAAATCCCAATTGTTCTCATTGGCTTCAAAACATTGCTTATACTTTAAATTTCAATGAAATATAATATAGATTTTTATGTTCTATATTTATTAATTTCTGGAGTATAATCCCACACCACATCACAGGTATCAAACTTTTTCTGGAACACAATAGGTCATACTGGGTCATCTCTTGCTGTACCAGGGGTTTTGCTCCCAAACAAGATGTGTCTGAAACAAAGCCCAAACTATATTTCTTCTAATTTAAGTTTAAATATAATTAAACCAAAATATAACAAATACAATTACTTCTATTATACTGAATCATTTCCCCCTTTTGTCACATTAAAATTTGCAATAGCCTATAGACAATTTTATAGGTCTATAGAATTTAAGCGGCCACATATACTTGCATTTCTTATTATGATAAATGATCTACATACATCAACATATAAAGTATAAAAACAAATACATGCTCATCAAGGATACATTATTTGATTACACATTTTAATTGCTGTCATGGAAAATTTGGTCACAATAAACTCTGTATACTCATCTCAAGTGGGCCAGGAAGTTGGTGCAAGACAGATAAAAGAAATGAGTTCTTAGAACCTTGGAATCAGGATTCTACTCTATGGTATAGGATCTTACTAATCACCAAATGATACTCCATATCCTTCATCCTCTGCAGGACTACATGTCTGGCTTTAACATACTGTAATCCATAGAAAAGAGAAGAGAAGCCACATATGGTCTGGGAACTCAGGATATGTTGCTCTGCTGTATATTCACTAGAACCTTGGACTTGTGTTTCTTGACTTCCCTTCTATCACTACATAGCAGATTTCCAAACATCATCCACCTATTAGGATGGCCAGAAACTTGCTGGATAACAACTTCAATTTCTTTTAGGCCTGGACATAAGAATGGTCTTCTATTGCTCATCCAGAGCGACACTTCCTGCTTTATAGCAGAATCAGAAGGATTCAATCCTTCTGATTCAGCTATAAGACCTGGTCAATCCTCGCTAGGATTGGGACTCAACATGGCAGGTGTGCTAGTCACCTCCATAAATGGAGAAAGTTCTCCTCCTCGGAATGTAGTTGTGGTGCTCCAAAGCAGGCATATTGTGCAACAGTGCCCTTTGAACACTTATCAGAGAAACCCCAAAGATTTTCTGTATGTAACTCCGTCATGTATTGACTATACAATAGTCTACCTTTGAATTTGTAAATAGTTTCATAAGTGTGCATTGAGAATATTTGTGTTGTCTTTTTTAACATTTTTGCCATATGCTAAATAAATAACTACATAGCTTACAGGAAATCCTTGACTTATATCCATTTATGTTGCAACCAAAGTTGTAACAGCACTAAAAAGTAACTTATGTCTGATCCTCACACTTACAACTGTCACGTCATCCTCACAGTCACATGATCAAAATTTAGGTGCTTGGCAACTGGCATGTATTTACAAGAGCTGCAGTATCTCAAACTCATGTGATCATCATTTGAAACCTCCCCAACCAGCTTCTGACAGCAAAGTCAATGGGGGACACTGGATTCATTAACAACCGCATAAGTCACTTAACTATTCTAGTGATTTGCTTAAATTGTGCGGCAACAAAAGTTGCAAAATCAAGGTTCACTCATCAACTGCCATACTCAGCAACAGAAATTTTGGGCCCAACTATAGTTGTAAGTCGGTGACTGCCTGTATTTCAAAAAAAGTATGATTCATTACTATGGTAAAATCTTCAAGAAGCCCTTATGAGAGCAGCTAGAATTGTTTTTGTACTATTATAGTGAAACTCTCTTCCCCAACCGATTGTGTGACAGAATGCAGTAAGTGAGTACAATGCTGCCTAGCCCTGTCATATGATCATCTAGATATAGTTCTAGCACGCTGAACAATCAGTTGCGAAAGAGAAAAAATGGCTGATGAATCAGACTGAATAGGCAGCTTTGGAATGACTGAAAGGTATTTTGTCCAAGGATGATCTGGAAGAAGATCTCTGTGTCCTAAAGACCAGAGTGAGACAGAGGAAAGATTATCGACATCAAGAAATCTTGTTCTAGAGGAAGATACATGAAAACAACACCCTGCCAGCCTGATAAATCTCCAGCCAGGTTTGACTCATGTGCTTATTTTGCTCCTAGAAAGAGATGGGATGTAGAAGTACTGTAACAATATAGAGAGAACAGATTTAACTGTGCCAGGGTCAGTTTTATACTGCCTGTAAATAATTTAATTTTGAAATGTTAAACAGGCACATATAAATTACCTGCTTATCAAAGAAGCTGTAGTAAAGTAGAAAAAAGGAGAAGAAACCAGCAGGCATTGTTTGATTGCTTTATCAATTTATTGCTCAACTTAATCAACCTCGCACAAATAAAAGAAGACTATTTTTTTTCCTATGTGAAGTTATGGCACTGATGAAAAAAAATACAATATTATTTTTTGATACTTTCTTTTAATACTGTATCTTCCACAAGAACCAAAAACAATGTTATCAATGTTTTTCTTTCATAACTGCTAGAATTTTCACTGATAAACAAAAAGTTAAAATATGTGTTTAAAATTCCAATATGTTAACAAAATATTTGATGTACAACAATGATTTTATATCAGTACATTCATTTAGATTCTTTTATTTTGCCTTCACTATTCATAAGTAGGAGTGCAGTGACTCATGTGATTAGAATGGGTTCTAATGCGCAATCTGCAAGCCCACATTTGAAAGCCGAGTACTGCTATGCAATGGGGCGAGCTCCCGTCATTCACTCCAGCTCTTGTTCACCTAGCAATTTGAAAGTCTGCTAATGAGAGTAGATAAATAGATACCACTTCAATGGGCACATGTCCCCCTTAGACATGAAAGGAGTCTCCAACCGGGGCAACGGTGATGTTGCCAGTTAATCCTTTCAACCCAGAAGCGCCTTAGCACTTCTGACATGAAAGCAGCAGCAGCAACTTCATTAGTAATTGAAGGCTTTTTCTTCCCTTGCTTTACCTACAACAACTCTGTGAGGTAGATTGGGCAGAGAAAGAGTGACTGCCCATAGACACCCAGTCGGCTTTCATGTCTAAGGCAGGACTAAGGCATGCCTAAGACAAGACTAAAACTCACACTTTCCTAGTTTCTAGGTTAGCACCTTTACCACCACACCAAACAGGAAGATGCCTTCCAGAACAAAATGTCTTAACAGGGTAGCAAAACAAACTGAGTAATATATTTATTTCTGGAAATAACTGAAATAATTGGTGATAAATCATACCAGGACTTCTGAAACATTATCTTCAGTATGAACCCATCAAATTATTTTGTAGAGAAACTTGACATATTCAAGATGCAATTTCATGGCAATGAGAAAACTTAAACTATTTATCTCCAGTTAATTTATTCATTATAAATTAAATAAACTTCACTGAAGGCTGCCTGAGTATTTATGGCTGTGATTCTTAATTTCTGTTAGTTATTTGATATTGCGGGATCGATTGATTATTGCCATCATCAGCATTGATTCTTAGCAACCATGTAAATAGGTCTCCAGGATGTTCTGTCCCCAGATCTTGCAACAGTGTATTCATCACCACTGTAATCAAGTATATCCACCCTGCACAGTTAAAATCCACCCTGCACAGTTAAAATACCCAAAAAATACCCAAATATCCATCGTAAATAAGGCTCCCCTGATATCTGAAATGATACAGGAGGGGGGGGTGGACCTGGCAGGGATCACCGAGAC
>JANHFL010008427.1:0-11190 GCA_032468155.1 Oxyrhabdium leporinum
TTTCCTTTCCTTTCCTTTCCTTTCCTTTCCTTTCCTTTCCTTTCCTTTCCTTTCCTTTCCTTTCCTTTCCTTTCCTAATGTAGAAGTAAAAAAATAAATAGGGAATCTTTTTATTATAAATGGCTAGGAAATTATAGTGGAGAAGAAACAGAAGAAGGAAATCCTAAAATACAACTAGGATTCACGTTGATATAATCTAAGTTTACGGTAGAACTTTGCAGGCAGGAGACATCAAGATCTATCTATGAGACCAGGTATGGCTCAGAGAGAATCTTGCCCAAAACTTGAAAAACTGCTGAATTCATAGCTAGACTATCTGGCTATGTAGAACACTGGAAATGCCATATTATCACATTAATATTAAAAGAAGGAAAAAACTGTATTATTAGATGCAGATATCACAAAGACCTAATACAAAGGCAGCATTGTTATCATATACTGAGTCCATAGACCAGTTTCCCATGTTGAAAAGTCATGAGTAGACCAATATGCCCTCCCCCAGTTACTGATCCATGCTGGCACAAAATGCAGGAACAGAAGCTAGATAGAGAAATAGGCAAAAACAAGACAAATATGGAATAGAATGGCTAATATGAAGCTTGACATGAAAAAAAGGGCAACGCCTACATTTGTTTTTAGAATAGTCAACCCCTTTTAAGTAATATTTTAAAAATTCCCATTTATGTTTTAGTCCTCCAGTTGGTTCATTGTTTAGTGCTGCAGCTTTATCAGCAGAATGGGTGGCAGATGGCCGGTGTTTGCATTCGCCTTCTTGAAAAGGAACCCACCTCTACCAACATAGCTGCATGGCTTTCTCTTTGAGATCATAGAAATTTTAAAGTGCCCCAATTATTTTAGATTTTCCATTTTGCAGAGAAGGAAGTGGGTCCAGGTTATGCCCTGTGTATATACATCTCATTCCAAAAGTATTTCTCGAAATTATTTAGGCATTTTCATTGTGCACAAAGACTTCTAAAAGACCTTCCTTTTTTAGCTTTCTGGTGATACTTAATTTCATTTATCACTTGTTATAGAGTGGAATTATGCGAAGCTAAGATATATTATTTGCTCTAATCTGTATTGGATAATTTATTACATTAAGAAACTAATAATTTTCAAATATAATCAGATTTAAGGTTTTAATAAGATTCATCCTCCTATTCACACTTGCCTAATTTAAGGATATTAAATCTGCTCAGGAATTAGCTGCTTTTCAAAGCCATGTGTGCCTATTATAGGATTTTTTTATCCTGATGTGTTAATAGGATTTAATTATATTAGCTTCAGAGACAAGAGACCCACACTAGTCAAACTTGATATAAATCAAACAAAAGCAGGCTAACGAATTACTGACCAGTCTTCCTTACTAGAAGGAGTCTTATTCATATCTACTCAGAAATAAGTCCTACTACATTGATGAAATGTATTACTAAGAAAAGAAATATAGAATTATAACTAAACATTTCCTATACTCTGATCAGCTGAAAGCAGATCCTACTAGAATGAATGGGGCTTACACCTGAGTAACATACAGAATGTACAGAACTGTTTTCAGATTAGAAAGGAATATTTAGGCCATACACAGAATATTGAGCTAGGCAGAACAGTGGATGTTGTTTATACCAATGGTTAAAAGTCAGGAAATTTCAGTAAAACATAAAATGTTTTTCGGATAAAGTAAATATGATAAACTAACAAGGCATTCCCTTTTATTCAGATTATACTTATTGACTCTCTTTTCCCACACTAATAAATAATTGGGTTTATTTAGTGTCAGCTCAGCACTATGATCTGCAAACCAGAATACACAGCTTAGCATTATTTCTTTGTCATATCTACATTCCCCTTTCCACTAAACACTCAAGATGGCAATCAACCAAAATTATAATACAATTCCATAATTGATAATTAACTGTAAAGCCTATATTTATTGAAGAAGGCCATGATTAAATGAAACTAATTATTAAGCATGACATGTGATATGTATTCTTTAAGGCTGAAAACTTACACAATTTTGCAGAAAACAATGATTTGCTTAACGAGAGGTTATTGCATGAACCACTATTGGTTGTGTTTACTCAGTATGCTAAAATAATAAACAATGGTTTACCAAGCAAAATGCTTTGTTCTCAAATATGCTGAACTGAAGCCAAAGAAAATTAAGTTAGTTTAACACAATGTGTGAACAAATTTCCATTTGAATGTACTGTACATCCCATTGAGGAGTCATTCAAAAAATTCTGTTGTCATTCTCTTACTCATACAGAATATAGAATAATAGAGTTGGAAGGGACCTTGGAGGTCTTGTAATCCAACCCTCACCTCAAGCAGGAGACCCTATACCATTTCAAACAAGTGGCTGTCCAGTCTCTTCTTAAACGCCTCCAGTGATGAAGCACCCACAACTTCTGAAAGCAAGACGTTCCACTGGTTGATTGTTCTCACTTTTAGGAAATTTCTCTTTAGTTCTAGGTTACTTCTCTCCTTGATTAATTTCCATCCATTGTTTTTTGTCTTGCCTTCTGGTGCTTTGGAAAATAGGTCTTCTTTGTGGCAGCCCCTCAAATATTGGAACACTGCATCATATCACCCAAAGTCCTTCTTTTCTCTAGACTAGCCATACCCAATTCCTGCAACTGTTCTTCATATGTTTAGTCTCCAGGCCCCTAAAATATTTTAGATTACATTTCCTCCGAAGCCGTTGTCCTCCGCAGATTCAGGCTTCAACGGGGGCATGACATAAACTATAGCTGCATATATGATGTAATTAATAAATATAAAAACTGTATACAATTTCTGATTATGCATAACAGCCTGGGATTTCATGATATGGCCAAATTCATACATCTATGTATCTTGTGAGACTCGTATCTACAGAAAAGGACAACAGGCACACTCAAGTATCTGATTCTGCTTTTCTCAGCATGAATTAAATGTTGCATTCACTTAATAACCATCATGTTCACTTAATAACCACCACAAAATAATGTTAAAAAATTGGGTCCAATCACATGATGCTTCAACTTACATTCACAGTCACTTATGACAATAATTCTTGTTTCCATTAGAGTTGTAAGTCAAGGACTGGCTGTACACATAATAAAATGACATCTAATCTGCATGATCATATTTTCTTTGGAAAAAAATCATTCCCACAGTACTTTTTCTCTGTGAATCCTGTCTTTCCAGTGAATCGAGTGCCTTGTGACTAAACTTTTTGGAAGTTCACTTTTTTCCCCAAGAAGACGACCTAAAATACCTCCGGTTAATATTCCATTCTCTTGTTCTGACCTGCATTGAGCTCTTGAGCTTATGATGCTATACAGATTACCGAAAGAGGTTTCAGCACATTAAGCAAGCTTGAATTTCTTTTTTCTTTTGACCAGTTAGGTTCATGGCAAGCAGTCACAGAAACTGAAGGTGTTCTGCAGAGACACAGTTGGGCAAGCAACAATGGGAGGCCATGACTTCTGCCCCTAAATACCTCATGAAGTTCACCACAAGCAAAAATGTGTATAAAAAAAGGAAAAATGCCTTGTGTGGAGTTTCCAGTGCCTGGGCACAAAGTAAAAGTCGAGAAAAAGAGCTTTTCCCCACTAGTGATCCTGAGCAGAACTCAAGAAGCTGCATTATCCTAGGGTGCCACAAATATCCCAATGATCAGGAGATAGTAGCAAAACGGCATTTTCTATATCTCTTTGCTGCCATCTGGTGGCCATCTGCATGCTTGCAGCCCAGATGTGGGTAAACCCTAATTATCCAGATTTTCTTCGCTCTTCTTTACTTTGAGCGATGAGTGTTTTTAATATGGAAAACAGTGAATTAGGCTGTATAAATAATGACCTTGAGACAGAACAAGGTCATCATCACGGGGAGAGGATGAACAATGTGGATTCCTAAACCACTGCAGTGACACTGTAAATAACTAATTCATAGAAATGTCCAAGGATACCGGAATGAAATCCAATTAAGTAAGTCTGGTGAAGGTACATTACTGCTTATTTTAACAAAGTAGAAGGGGACAATTCTCATTATGCCTTTCAGACTCCTTCAGCATCTGAAAAATCTTCTTTGAAAATCCTCTGAATCCACCAGTATTTCTTTTGGAGAGTAGCATGTCATTTTGGAGGGTCATAAAGGTGACTTTTATTGTATAAATAGCTTTCTGCTTTAATGTGGGATTTAATTCTGAATTTGCATAAAAGCCAAACACGCAAAGGAAGCATTTAACATGGCACTGATTGATATTTCATTTTCTAGTATCAAGGTTCTATGTGATATGGCACTTCTGAAATAACATTTATACTAGTAATATATTCCCAGAACGTGGTTTTTTCACTACCTATGCACTATAAAAAGAACCTTACATTTATTTTCTACTAAAAGAAGTATAACTAAGGTACCGGTAGTCCTCAACTTCACTTACAGGCTATGTTGGTACTGAAAAAAAGTGACATGACCAGAATTTACAGCTATAACTATTGTAGCATCCCCATGTCATGTGATCAAAATTCAAGCACTTGGCAACTGGCATGTATTTATGGGTCACGTGATCACCATTTGTAACCTTCCCAGCAGCTTCCAACAAGCAAAGTCAATGGAGGAAACCAGATTTGCTTAATGACCGCATGAGTCACTTAACAACAATTAACAATGATTTGCTTAACGACTGTGGCAAAAATGTCATAAAACTCACTTAACAACTACCTTACTTAGCAGCGAAACTTTTGCACTCAATGATATTCCTAAGTCAAGGACTACATGCAAAAGATTATTTGTTGCATTATCTGGTTCTTCCACTGCACAGTTATCCACAGACACATCAAGTAGACACCTTGGGTTCATACTGAAGACCATCCTCAAAACTAGCAAAAAACTCAACTTCTTAATACTAGTTTCTGAATTGTGTCTTCTCAAACACACACACTCAAAACGGTTTTATGTTCATTTAATTGGTATTTCCGCTTCATCATGCAAAATTCTAGGCACTGCATTTGGGGAAGAGTACTACGGATTCTCTGGAATATCCAACCCCCTACTATTCTCAGAGATCCATGAGGAAGGAGTTAGTTGTCCTCATCCTATATCTGGAATTGAAGTCTTATCTCTCAAGGGTGCCATTTCTAGTAATTTGATTTATTTGTTAAATTTATATGCTCTCCATCTCACCCATTAGGCATTATCTTTTAGAGCACCTTCCAGCCTCTGTTGGGGTGATGTGTTCCTAAAGAGGCTTTGTGATATACCAATAAAGAGGCTTTATGACACCAAAGCAATGGATGGTTGACAACATTGAGTACAAAAATAACTTGGGTGGAAACGACCCATAGCTTTCTGTATCAAAAAATGAAGTATCAACAGGATAAGGCTTTAGATGGCTTGTAGAAATAAAAAAACAAACAAAGGGAATAAAAAAGCTGCTATCAATTAATTAGGATTAAGTATGTTCACTGAACATGGAAAAATAGCTGGCAGCTTTTGGGAAAATGAAAGAAGGTTGAATGGAAGGTGCCAAGCTGGTTGAATGAAAATAGGAACTCTTGAACAAATGCATTCCACAAGACAATGTTCGTTGTTGGTTCCACTTGGAACCTTCCAATCAAACAATTCTTGCTAGTCATTAAGCCATAAACAAGCAATCCAACAATAAACCATTATTAATTGCTAAGAACAGTGTGTGATCCCAGCCATTTGTGGATTATTCTGGCTGGTGTAGATTTGCCCAGGATTTTGGATGACAAGAAAGCTAAAGATATACAATGCCTTCAAAACTATGCATATATTAACCAACATTACATGATCTTCTTCTTCCCCCTAATGTGGTCTCACTAGGTTCACTAACATCTCAGTGGGAAAACTGTAAGTACAGTACAGAAGGATGATGATGCTATAAAAAGAGCATTTCCTGCCAAGAGAATAAATAACCTTTGTGTGAGAACAAGCCACATCAAGAAAATTCATAACTCTCCTGAATAAGATATGCTTTGCTGCTTTTTTCCTACAAATGTAGAAAATGAACAGTTTAGAAAGAGTAATAACCATAAACATTAGCAGTATAGGTACATCAGTCTAGGCTTCCAAAATCTGCCTTGCTAGCTCAACAGAGCAATGCAATATATATATTTCCTTGTAAACTAGTAAACATTTTTCCTCTACTGCATCTAAAAAGGATGTAGGATGTTCGTATGCATTTGGAAGAGTCTATGGGGTACCAGAGGACAGAGAGCTATGGTATTTTGACGGCTTCTTAACGTGACCGATGGCCATTACTGACTGTTTCCCCCATTAATTTAGCAGCTGTTGACCATAATTAAGAAGACTTCAGAGCTTGTATTTATAAACTGTGTTAGCTTTTTTACAGTTTCTGTAGAAAATTTAGTGCTTTCAATTGATTTCTGCAGAAAACCGAATAGTTTTATGTTCCTCCTCCTCCTTCTCCCCTTCCATCCCTCTCTTTGTCTATCCCGCAAGAATTTGAACTGTAACTTGCTTTATATTCCTACCATTTTAGATATAAGCCTTTCAGCCCTTATAGAATAACAAATCAACAGTCCCTCCCCTTTCTGAACCAGAAATATCCAAAAGTATAGATGGTGTAGCAGCCTTGTCAGGCTCCTGTTAAGACGTATGTTTTTCCTTAACAATCTTTATGCCTGGTGTTTTTTTCCCCCTTCATTATTGTGGTTCAGAATCATGATTGCAAAACCACAGGTGCATGTTTTACTATCAATACAGACTAAAACCACCCATTCTTGCTGCAGGTATGCAAATGAAGTGAGTTGCACTTCCAAATTCTGAACTATACTATGCACGGACCCAAACACACAAGACATTGCCAGGGGACAACCTGCTCCCTAGATATGGTCAGAACATTTTAAGTTTGAGGGAGATTTGATGTCGTCTGAGTTGATCCAAAAGCTTCTTGGGAGACTTGCAGGTCATTTCAGTGGTCCTGCTACATCCTGTGACCAACAGAACAGAGCTGCCCACTTTTGCTGTACCATAACAAGGGAGCAGGCTGGAGTAGCAAGTTCTCCAAATTTAGGGTAGGTATCCTTGGGATATCAGACTTATTCTCAATGGCTCCCACTAAATTTTGGGGACAGCAAGGGGTACAAGCTGCCCGTCATCCTCTGACAAAAAGCCTGATCCCTAAAATCAACTTTGTTAGTGGAAAACATGCTGGTGACCTTGTGCAGTCCATTCCACTGGAAAACTATTCCACTCAATTGAGGGGGGGGCGGAATCCCCATCCTGTCAGGTTTGAAAAAGTGATATTATTTCCATGTCTTTCATATTCATGGTTGGTATTTAATTTACATTAGCTGGTAGGTTTCGATGATGTTCAAAACTCTCTTCCCGACTTTGTTTTTCCTTGAAATGAAATAACCTTCCATCCCCCCCCCCCAAAAAAAAAGAAAAGAACCAGAGCCTTGTCAGAAAAAGCTTCATTAGAGCCAACTCGTGTTCCCCCCTCCCTCCTTTTAGATTTGAAGCACAGAAGTGGGGGAGGTGAAGAGTTTTCCTCCGTTTCTTAACTGGATGACAGATTTTGTCTAATTAATCTAGAGCCCTGTGTATAGAAACTACTGCAAAGCAAACATGTCTATTAACAGAAAAGCAGTGATTACTGCTTGGCATCCAGCCAGGGCCTCTACATAAGCAATGAAACTGTCTCCGTGCCATATGGGTTCTGCTGTAGCTATGAATTGAATCCAACACAAGGTTAAGATGTGTCAGATTTAACTGTGATTTAATTGATACTGGTAAAGAGGCTCTACATAAAGAAACAGTGTGTGTGCTATTAGAAACAGACTGCATGTCAGCCTCTCTCCCTTCATTTGTGGGCAGGAAAACATTCGCTCAGACATCTAAAGGAGTTTCCAGATTCTTACTTCTTTACATTCAATTGAATCAAACAAAAAAAATAGGCTTCAGGTTAACAAGTTTACCAGCGTTTAATTGGCAATGAATGAGAACTCTAATCAGATTCTCTAATAGGCTTTGTGCACATTTAATTAATCTCTATATGGAGGCTCCAATTATTTTGCCAAAATGATTAAAATAAAATATAAAGAGAGGATGCTGCTTGATGAGTCTTACTATGTTGCAAGTAGTTCTACCGTCCAATGCTGAAGGGGCCCAAGTATCATTTATTGTATTTATAACCTTGCTTTTTCAGCAAGTTAAAAGTTGTATATGTGACACAGAGCAATTCTGGGAGATTCTTAGGGTTGAAATGTTGATTATATCAACAATCAAGAGTTTCCTCGCACCAAGGCTAAACAGCATTAGGCTAAGTATCTCTTAAAATATGGGAAAAGTAGGCAAAAGACACCTTAATTCACCAGCCCTAGATGTAACAAGATTATCCTTTTCATGTTGTCACATGGCAATCAACTGATTAAAGTAATGTCAGCCTTTCCAGGCAGACCAGACAAGGATGTTAGAGTTATACATTTATTTAATTTTAATTTATTTATTTATATCCTGCCTTTATTATTTTTACAAGCAACTCAAGGTGGTGAACATATCCATACCTTCCTCCTGCTATTTTCCTGACAACAACAACCCTGTGAGGTGGGTTGGGCTGAGAGAGTGACTGGCCCAAAGTCACCCAGCTGGCTTTCATGGCTAAGGCAGGACTTGAACTCATGATCTCCTGCTTTCTAACCTGGTGGTTTAACTACTAGACCAAACTAATACTAATACTATTTTATTATAAGGCTACAATATGAGCCATTGGCATGTATTTTCAGCCTTAATAGCAATCAATGTGGCAGCAAAGGATAGGTTTGAGCTGTAGAATGTTTTGCATGAATATGGAGTTGAAGGTATTAGGTAACGAAAATTGGTTGCTGAATCTAGTATAGGTGGTATATAAGAAAGCATGCACGAGAAGTAGTTAACGACAAGTGATCTACTTAGGCAATAGTTCAATATTGAACAGTAAGACTAGCATAAATTGGTTGCTTAATGTATTTATTCTACAGAGTTAGCTTGTAGGGGAGATGGGTGACATAAAAATTTAATAAATATTTTTTTTTTAAAAGACTAAATCCTTTGGTGATATCAGAGGTATGTTGGCAACGCATATAAATAAACGTGCTATTTTAGTATACATATAGTACACTATTAGGTTGTTGGTTAAGAAATGAATGATCTGTGGCAAATATTAGATAGATTGTATGATGCAACACAGATAAAGGACCTGAAAATCAGTGTGCCAAAGTCTAAGAAAGTTGGGTTTGACAGGGAAAATAAAAGGTTTGATTGCAAGCTAAATGATGAAAATCTCTAACGATAGATGAATTTGGGCACCTTAGTAGAAAGGTAATTGGTAAATATATGTTCTGTTGCAGTCAATAAGTATCAACAGATGCTAAAATGGCTTTGTATAAAAGTATATTTCTGCCCACATTTTTATGTAGAAGCAAGAGCTAGTACACTTGGGAAAATACAAAAATAAGATGAATTACACTTAGAATGAGTTACCTAAAAAGCACGCCTGGTAAAATAGGAAAATACAGGATCAGTAATGAATGGGTGGTGAATGAGTATGAATTCAACGGAAAACAGAGAGACTCGTACTAACTGTGATGATTTGGTCATGCAGAGACAATGAATGGGGACTGAAAGAATTGCAAAATAAGTATATGAAGGAAAAGTGATTAAGTCAAGAGGATGGTTAAAATCAAAAAGTCATCACTAGGTGAAGTCAATGAGATTGTCAAAAAGAGGTGCGAAAATTACAGAACAAAAAATAGTGTATGAAGAGGGCTATAAGGGTGATAGAAGGATGATTTACAAGGTCAGAGAGGCATGGAAAAGTATACTGATTGAACTAAAACTAGTTGTATTTCCTTTTCTTTCTTCTTATGCCTTATTTTCTTTGGCTTTTTTATTTCTTACTCCTTTTCCGCTCTCTATATAAAGTTGCTTCTCTTCCAAAAATGCCATGGCTGTTATCTGGCTGTAACCAGAAGTAGAAAGTTTGCAGACAAAGATTCAAGGATGTAGTTATTGCCGAAAAGCTAGTTTTATGGTAGCCATAAAACTGTGAATGCAAAAATCCAGCAACTGCAAAGTGCACACCATGCATATGGCAGAATCAACGTTCAAATTGTGAATCTCTTTCTCCCACCCACCTCTCTACAGGAAAAGCATCTTGCCTTGGCGTGTGATGAGTGGTTGACATTTGTAAATTGTTACTATAGTGGATTATCTGCACTCAGGATCTTGTTTGTTATCTAAGTCAATCTGGCCTTTACAGATACGCAGGTGGTGGAATGTGCACCTGTAGGAACATGGGCAGAGACTTTTGGCAACATAGAGTGTTGCCAGAGAAAGGCCAAGATTGCACAGTCCCACAGGTGGGGGTGGGGAGGAAGTTCAGAATCTTTCAGGATATTTCTAGGATGTAGGAAAGTTATAGCTTTAGTTTGTCAACATTCTCTCCATTAGGTGTAAGCCAGGGATTCCCAACCTGGGGTGCCTGCAACCTCAGTGGGTGCAAGAGGCAATTTCAGATAGTGCAAGCATTAATCAAGCATTTCCTAGGGATGTGGGGTATATAAAAGGTTGGGAGCTACTGGTATAAGCAAATAAAGGGTTGAATTCGATTGGATCTCGCTGTCTTGCTGTCCATGAGCTTGGGCCTGACATCAATCTTGCCAGACTAAAGCTATAATTGTCTAAGATACTAGATATATCCTGAGAGATTCTAGATTCTCTCCCTCTCTTCTCCTCCAGGTGCACATTCCATCACAACAATATAGGTGCAGCTGTAGATATAGGTATAGGAGCTTTCACAATCTAGTTTCCTTCAAGTTAAGTTCTACCAATTCCATAAAATTAGGCCAACATGGCCAATTAGACCACTGCTCCCATAAAACAACTGTAAACCCCACCCAGTACATTCCCTCTGCCTGATTAGATAGAAATCCAAAACAACAAAATCTCTGGTGTCCACTTTAAAGAGAAACTAACTTTTCATCACACCTTTTCATGAATTACCATTGACCTCATTGGATACAGGGAGCACAGGATGAAAATGCACCAGTAGAATCAGTTGGTTGCTAATCATCAAGAAATGTTGATGCACGTATAAACTTCACTTCATCTCATAGGTAGAGATAGATAGATAGATAGATAGATAGATAGATAGATAGATAGATAGATAGATAGATA
>JANHFL010008427.1:42207-67879 GCA_032468155.1 Oxyrhabdium leporinum
GCTTATTTTGTACCTGTGTTCCTCGCCCCACACCCTGCACCCTGGGGTGGGCGGGGTCCTAATTAGGGCTAATTGTGCAGGTGGGGCTTAATTTGATTGCATGCGCTCAAAAACCTGATAGGGCTTCTTTTCAAGGTGGGTCATCTTTTTGGAGAAACATGGTAGTTGTAGATAGAATAGTTGTTATCTTCCCAGAGCTGCATTTTATGTTTTTAGGTGCCCAGGGTTGCAGAAAAGTAATGAAGAGGGGGGCAACATTTTTCTGATTAGGGGAGGATTTCCAGTTTAGAAGTAGCAAACACTATACCTCTGCAGTATTAAGCCACATGGAAGCTTAAGATACCCATTTTCCTTGTCAGGGAATGGGTAAAAGTAGACACTTGGATTTTCTGCATTTTTGCTGCTGAATTTTGGTGGCATATTCTTAAGATTGCAAATATAAGATTGGGGAATGCACATGGCCAGTAAATTGTTCCTCCCTAGTCTCTCCCCCCATTCTTTTCTTTGCTGTCATCTCATTTGCTGGCTGTACCTTGTAATGTTGCAACGTGTTGAGTCTCTTCCATTGGTTCTGCATGACTGAAGTCAGGTCCTCATCTGAAAGGGTCAGATGGCCAGCAACCCCTGAGCGCCATTCTGAGGGTGGACGGGAGGGAGATAAGTAACAGGTAAGAGACTCACACTTTCATGTCCTCCTCTTTCCCCCAAAGCTCCACAGCACAATCTATGAAGCCACAGTCTAGTACACAACACTATGCAAATAAATTAGCCAACCTCATCTAACTGGGATGACTAAAGGAAGGAGGTACCTTACCTAAGTCAAGAGAATGCACGGACGGCCGCTGGGAGAAAGGCACACCCTTGAACACCTGGTCCAAGATTTTTTCCTTCACTTGGGTAATAGTGTCTGTGTCGAGGACACGGGCTGGGATACGCTGTATTTCGGCCCCACCACCAGGCCCTCCTCGCACCAAGACTGTCAGAGTGAGAGACCGATATTCCACATCTTCTCGGAGTAGCCGACTGTCATTCAGAGTCCGCTTGGCCTTGCCTGTGATAGCATCCACTGGGCCTTTATCCACCTGGTACTTAATGGCACGGAAAAGCATGTACAAGGGCTCACCAGCTACCTCCTGCAGCAGGAAAGATAGAATGGATGTATCTCATTATCTGCAGTTGAAACAATCCCTGCTCTGCTGCAATATACCTAGCACTATTCATTCAAAGTTACAACGGCACTGAAAAAGTGACTTACGATTGTTTTTCACACTTACAACCATTGCAGCATCCCCATGGTCAAGTGATCAAAATTCAGATGACTCATATTTATGATGGTTGCAGGGTCCTGGGGTCATGTGATCACATTTTGTGACCTTCTGACGAGCAAAATCAATGGGGAAGCCAGATTCACTTGACAACCGTGTTACTAACTTACCAGCTTAACAATTGTGACAAGAAAGATTAGGGCAAAATTCACTTAACAATTGTCACACTTAGCAACAGAAATTTGGGCTCGATTGTGGTCATAAGTTGAAGACTACCTATATTGACTTCCAAAAAACAAGTAGTGATATTATCTTTTAAACAAAAATAGACATCCATCAATGAGTGCATGTATGCAGGGTGTAATAGCCAGAAAAAGGGATGTACAAGATTTTCATTAGCTCATGGAAAAGCTTAGATGCTTTGCATAATTCCAACTCAAACTAGAATACACTTGTTAATCAGTCAATCAATCAACCAATCAATCAATTTTTGCTGTGACCACAATTGTAATGACATGACTTAGCACAGAAAAGGAATAAAATTGGTAATAATGAAAGAAGAAAAGAAAAGTATACGAAAGAAATAAGGTGGAACCAACCATACTATTAAGAGTTTAAGAATTTGTAATTTAAAGCATGGCAAATGTAATAACTTGATTGGTATCTGAATATGTTGTGCAAATAAGCAAAATAAGCAAATAGCTTGCAAATTCACCTAAGTTGCATGGCTTATCAGAATGAGAGAACTTTCTTTCCTAGTGTAAAATTGGAGATGGTTTATGTTTAAAAGTTTTTACTTACTGTACTAAAGTGAAAGGCTGACTGTTGTATAAAATAGACTGATTGTGTGGGAAAAGAAAGACAATTTATGTACTAACAAAAATACATTTATAGCAACTAAGGCAATCTCTTTTGGCTTCTTTGCCCTACTATTGGTGAATACTTTTTTGACAATTCAGAAAGATGGATGGATGGGAGCACTGAGGAAGAATGACAGGAGGGAAAATGACAAAAAGGCTATACTAAAATTTGCAAACAGATGAGGTTCAAGATTAAAAGGTGCAGCAGAAAAGACCACACCAAAGATTGGTTGCTAAGATATAGGCCTCCTCTACCATGAACCAAGTTGATGCAGTCACTCACATGAAGGATTTGGAAAGCAGAATAAGAATGAAATAGGGGGGAAATAATCAACAGATAATTTCTCCATGGGAGGGCAATGAAAACCAGTGTGGTATGGTCAAATTATTAAAACCCAGATCCAAACTCTCCAGGCAACACAAAAGATTATTTGCTGGTTTTTCAGTACAATCTATTCTCATGTGCCTCTGCTCACTAGGGGAAAGTTGTGGGCATCAGTGGGATAGCAGGGAAAGCAGAAGTTCCGTTTAGAATTGGCAGACTACAAAGCCAGAAATAAATCAAGTTACACCTAACAGGATATTATCTGATTGCCCAGAAACAGGAACAGAAAGTCTGGTAAGATGTTTCACAGATTTTCAACAGATTTCAGTACCAGACATAAAGAGTTTAAAGCAGGTAAGGAAAGAAAGTAGCAACACATTAGCCAAAGAATTCACAAAGTTGTAAAGCTAGGCCCGTTTCCCTGGCCCGGCTCCCCATCAAACCAATTTAAAACTAGATTTTACAATTCAGCATGGTGCCCAGTGCTTACCCTGAGATAGGAGTAGAGACAGATGGACATCCAATTGGTCAGTAGTTTCTCCACCATGGTCTCTGTCCTATGAAATAATTGCACAGTTTAACAATGTTGCAGATAAACCCTGACTTGTAATGGCAATTGGGCTGTCATTAAGCGGCACACTCTTAAAACGTGATGTCACATGACCATGATGCTTAACGATTGCAATTCCTGACTTCTGAATTTCATACCACTTTCCTTGATTTTGCTTTGGGAAGCCAGCAGAGAACATCAGAAATTACTGATCACATGACTGTGCGGACGCTGCTATGGCTGAAACTACAAGGACCCATCGTAAGTATCAGTTGCTCAGCATCATCACAACTTTGAACTCTCACTAGACGAATGGTCAGAACCTGAAGACTACCTATATTTCATGATATATGGAGCCAGTTCCAACTCCAAGAGAAGAGGGATTGGCCATATGCTGCCCAAGAACTGCCTTAACTCAACATACAAACTGTTCACACTCCCTGAGGCTTTTGTCCAGGGCAATAGAATTAATACAGGGCTTAACTGAATTCAAGAAAATTCTTTTTGAGATCACAATATCTAATATCTGAAGCAGATTATGGACTATATTATCTAGTATGAAGGATATTTTAAAACAAACTTTCAGGGCAATATTTTTGTATATAACCACAGTGCTTAAACAACCGTCGAAAAGAAAAATAATGTTATATAAAGTAGATAGGTGGACCAATCCTCAGAGGATCTTTTCATTCACTGCAGCATATTTCTTTTCAATCAATGGTATTCCAGTTTAAGATTTAATTTCTTCATTAATTCACCCCAATTGTTTGGGGTAGGTACTTGTGAATTTTTGCTGCGGCTGCTAGACATGAGGAATCAACGCTAGCTATGAAAATAGAAGGCTTGCATTAAAAGAGCATAAAGCTACCCATTCTGCAGAAGCAGATAATCAAAAGGTTTTTGGGAAGAAGGATACCTTTCCCCACTCTGCATCTATGCGTGATTGCTCTAGGGCCTACCTGCGAAGCATGAGCTTAGGATTGCGGGCAACACAGTGGGCAGCCAGATCACTCAGCAGGGTCTGCATGATGTCCGTCAAGTACTCCAGCCGTCCATGGAGAGCCAAAGAGAGAAGCGATGCTGCATGACATCGGTCTCGTTGAGAGAAGGTAGGTTGGGCCTCCAATGTCCGGATTAACTGCAAATAGCAGGGAGAGAAGAGTGTCAGCTCTGTTGCTATGGCCCAGAAGTTGCCCCTTCTGCCCCAAGGACAGAGATTTTCTGAGGGTCAAGAAGGGGGCAAATGATGAGGTTCCATCCTCCCTGTATGTG
Source organism: Oxyrhabdium leporinum (assembly GCA_032468155.1). NCBI lineage: Eukaryota > Metazoa > Chordata > Lepidosauria > Squamata > Cyclocoridae > Oxyrhabdium > Oxyrhabdium leporinum. Next base: position 46,480 of record JANHFL010008427.1, read on the forward strand.
CTTTCCGGCACTGCCTTCGTGCACAGAAGGGGCAAAAGAACTTGTGCTGCAATTGTGCAACACTACTTTCATCATTTGGATGAAAGCATCAGACTCCGCAGAAGCCTCTGCCCAAGGATGGAAATACCATTGAAAGCTGAAGTTTAAATAATCAGCCATTGATGCAGCAGATGAGAATACTTGTAAACATTATCTGCAGATGAATCTAGGACACGGGTGTCAAACCCGCGGCGTCACGTTGCCGTCACGTGACATATCATGACTTTTTTCACTTCGCGGAGCTGGGGCGGGCATGGCTTGCATGTGACGCATCCAGACCACGGGCCCCCAGTTTGACAGCCCTGGTCTAAGGGATACCAAATCACCACCTAGACTAGAGCTCCTTCCTATCAGTGTTCGGCTTTGCCTTGCTCTCTCCTTATGTCAATATTGAATGGTATAGTAGAGGTGTTCATGTAGGAGCTTCGCTTCCTGCGATTCGTCCTCGTTCCCCCATTGGGAGACTTCCCACTTATAGTTGATTTCCAAACCCATCCCGCTCCCACCAGTGGCAGAGAATCTGTTCTGTCCTTCAGCTGCTTTCCAGAATCGACCTCCCTATTTTCCCCAGTGTGCTCACTGTCAGCAGGAAGACTTTGCTGTTCAACAGATTGGAGAATTGTCCCAGGCCCTGCTCCACTGTGGCTCGACGGCCCTCAGGCAGGTCCAGCACGCGTCTCAGAGGGACATCTCCCTGAGCCGGGAAGAAGACACGCTGAGCGTAGGTGTTGTAGTCCAGGAAAGGGATTCCAGAGCCTTCCAGCTCCCCACTCAAGTCAGTCATTTCAGTCATGAGATCTGAAACGAGGAAAGGAGTTGTGATCAGAAGTTGGGACAGAAGGGAAGGAGGATAAAGGGTTAAAGAAGAACAAAAAGGAACATACAGCACCTGGTCATTCACAATAATAAATGCTGCCCCACTTCTAAAATGCCTTTCATTTTTCTCCCTCCAGAAAATGCACTCGTTACTTTACCTGTGCTTTTCCTGCTTTTGACAACAGCCTAATCCTCCAAAATTAAGCAGGAATTGCAAAGCTGCTGTTTATAATCATAGAGACAAGGATCATTCATAATCAGGACAACTTTTAGGGCACTGCCTGTTTCTCAAAAGCTCTGCTTGGTCTCCTTTCTTCACAGCAAGCATATTGCACGTGCTCAAACAAGGATACAGAAATGAAGAATCCAATTGTTTCCCTCTCCCACTTCCACCCACTTCCACCCTCCAAAACTCTAGTTCTTCCAAACTCTCTGAAATTCTTGGCATAGGGCAATAAAGTCTCTTGGGTGCAATATCTATGGATTTGTAATTTGGCAGGAAAACAAGGCCATTACATTACATTGCTAAACAATTCACTGATCATCTCCAGGAGTTATCTACTTATTAATTTATTGAACTTTTATGCTGCCAATTTCTCTCACAAGGTGATCAATAGAAGTGCTTGGTCTTTGCTTGGAAGCCAGGAAGCTTCTTTGGATCCAGGGTGGAGGTACTTGCTTACCTGCAGGGACTTCTTTTAAAAAAGCCACATCTTTTCTGGGCTGTCACATCTGGAGCCACTTGCAGGTTAAGCAAGCACTGTCACCTTTTCTGCTTCAGATGACACCACTGAACACTTTTAGTTATACTATCACCGTAATTCCTGTATGAGCTCTCTTGCTTGCTCTAACATATGTATGCTAATTCCCTACTCCATATGGAATCCTCCATATTCATAAACTAAGGCTTTCCCTAAATAGCTAATCTGGAGAGGTCAACTGGTAAGAGCACCACATTTCAAAGAAGTCTAGACTGTAGCCTGTTAAGAGACTGCAGGAAGTCCTTGCTTAACAATGGGACTGGAAACTCTATCATTAAACGATGTGGTTGTAAGTCAAAAAACCATGCCGCTTAACAATGTCAACTTTGGCAACTCCAGTTGTTGTCATTAAACAAGGATCGTGTGGGTTATTAAGTGACAACCTCATGTGACCGCAGCCTGTGACTTTGCTTGTCATAGAAGTTTCCAAATTGCGATCACATGCCCACAAGGATGCTGCAAGAGCCACCAGTACAAGGACAGATTGTAAGTACCTCTCGTTCAGCACTTCAAACAGCTGCTGAACAAGCGGTTGATACATGAGGACCACAGGTAAGATTTCAGATCTATATCTTTCCCACATTCAGAATCCTTCCTCTTTCCTCCAGATTAATTAATCCGACCCTCCCTGATCAAGTATTCTTGAATGCTTGTTATGTTACATATACATCATCTCCAGTTCACACGACCATCTGTTCTTTCAGCTGTAAATGATGGGAGCAGTAGTCTAGTAATTCAACCCAGGGGGCATGTTCAGTTGGGGAAAAGCTAACACCATTCCCATTTCATACCAGTGAATTCCTTGCGGCACTGGTCTCCAACGCTGATCTCCATGTTCTCAAGCTGCACTAGGACTTTCTTATAATCACGCACGGCTTGCTTACTCTTCCGTCTGTCAAGAGACCAAGAAAGAGAGATTACTAAGTCCCACAGGGATAAAGGCTGGCGGAAGGAAATAACATGGCTTCCCAGCCTCCCAGTGATTCTGAAGGTGTGATATACCTGTACATTAAAATGAGAAGCAGGACTATAACCACCAGCACTGCTGCCCCTACACCCAGCCCAATTTGGGCTTGCGGGGGAAAACTAGATGGCGGTTCTGTATCATAGCGGACACGACCAAGATCCAAACGCAGGTTTCCCATCTGTACCTGCAAGAAGACAGCATACAAGATTCATTCCACAGATATACACATAGTTGTCCGTTGCAATAAAGTGTGTAGTTTTGTGCTATTATAAGGACTAAATAATCTGTCAAAGCAGGAGTCCCTTACAAGAGCTAATACAAGGAGACCCCGAATGAGTCTGGTCTCAAAAGGTCCAAGCTCCGGCCCTAAACCTGATCTAGGACTTCATCTCCTATGATTCCCAAGCAACAGAGATGCTAGGAACTGAGGCCCTTGCCCCAAACAGATTGGGGAAGGCTGTCCTAATGGTGCCCATCTAAGATCCTTAAGGGAGGTTGATGAACTGAATTTCTTCAATGAACCACACAGGAACGTTTACATTTATGTATAGATTTTAAAAAAAACAAACGATCAATGTATATTTAATTGCCTGCTATTGCTGACAACTACTTATAGTAGGAATGAGTAAGAGAGAATTACCAGTATTGGTCCAGTTAGGAACTGGAGATTCAGTGTACCAATAAAGCGGCAAGAAGGGGACTTGATCGTGTCTGAAGATCTGTTTGCATAAGGCAAGAGTTTGTACATGGGGCTTCCCAGGGGTGGGATTAAAAAATTTCAGCAATGGTTCGCTACCTGGTTGCTGGGTGGGCGTGACCATGGTGGCCATGGCCTAGTCAGCCTCCTGCACCACGGCGGGGTGGGTGAGGTTCACCCTCCCCAGCCTCCGGAGGCTTTCCTCAAGCCTCCAGGAGGGCGAAAACGGTCTCCCTGGGCTCCAGAGGCTGGAAACAAGCCTGTTTCCAACGTTCCTGAACTTCCGGGAGGCCCATTTTTCACCCTCCCTGAGCCTCCGTGCGTGCCCTGCACTTACTTGCATCCAAAATGGGCCGCATGGAGACTCCTGGGAGGGGCGGGCGGGGCGGGGATTTGGTGAACCCCGCAGAATCTTTGCTAAGGGTCTGCCTGAACCCCTGCAAACCCCCAAGGGTTCACCTTGGTGCAAAATGCAGTGGCATGAGCAGGTATGTGTATCCCTAAAACGGCACGTTACACTTCTGTTCTGCAAGCTGCATTGGTTATCATTTGCTTCTGAATCCAACTCAAGGTGCTGGTGATGTCATTTAAAGCTCCTCATGACACGGCTGCTGATTATTTGAGGGACAGGCTCCCCCTGATTATATTTGCCTGTCTCAGAAGAGGTATATTGTGGGCCCCGTGTGTTAAGGAGTTATATCTGGCGGGTTCCATGGGCCTTTTCTTCCTTGGTCTCTGCCTGTGGAACATCATTTCCCTCGAAGTGAGACTGCCCCTATCCCTGGTAAACTCCAGAAATCCTCAAAATGTGACTGTGTCAACAGGTTTGGGGATTTCAAGGAAATGCGTAATTGGTGCAATGGTTACATTGCCTGTAACTACACTGAATATCTAGCTAGTCTTTTGATTTTTTTAAAGTTGTGAAATGTTTTTAATATTGTTCATTTTATGGCTTGTTTTTTATTGTATACCATCCAGTCAAGTTTGTGTGAAGGGCAGCTACTTAAAAAAATGATGGAAGAATAAAACAATAAAATAAAAATGTGCCGGTTATGCAGTGATCTGTATGGGATAGGACTAAGTATGTAAGAATATGAGTTATACAATAAATTCCTGTACTGGGGGTTTCCCAGTTCTAATCCCAAATATCAATCAAAACCCTTTGGGAAAGATGAAAATTTCAAACCCACATATATTAATTTGTTAGTTATTTCATTATTTATACTTGCACTGATGCATAGAAAATTAAATAACATGTTTATCTCCAAAGATATCACTACATTACATGGTTCGACCACTTGCAAAAGCCACTCCTTCTGCAAAATTCTCTGCTCTGCTACTAAAGGACTAGGAAGGAAGTTATTAAAAGAGACATAAAACCAAAATAATTTTATTGTGCAAACCTTTCTTCTGCTTTATGGGTGGAGTGGGAAACTGAACTGAAACTAAGCTACTACGCAATCAGAATAATTTGTCATTATGCAAATTTTTATTCAAAGGGTGTGATCATGCTACACACTCAAAGGAAATCCTGTTGCTAATGAGGGAGAGTTGCATCTGACAACATCTGGGATTATATAGATTTTTTTCAAAAGACTTTCAGGAAGGAAGAACTTTTCCTACTGTATGGAAAATCAGCAAAGGTCTAAATTAGAGGCCAGAAGCAACGTGTGTGGTGGGTGAGTGGGGAATAGGTGTGATGTTCCTACAATATTTCCAAACCCATCCAGTTACTTTTGAACTCACTATAAACTCAGGCAACACAGAAGAAGTATTGAACGGCTGTGGTGGTTGCAGAGGGGGCTCACAGTACAAATGGGTAAGTGTAAGAGTCTTCACAGTGCAAACACTGTTGCCTATGAAGGCCCTCACTTCGTTCTTGCTGATGCCGAGGTTCAAACCTTCTCCCTAAAGAGGGACACAAAAACAGTCACAGGTGCAATCGACATTCAAGAATTGCAATTACTTCATTATGGTCCCCTTTCTACCAAGTTGGATGCCATGCTGTGTCTAATAAGTCTCTCTCTCTCTCCTCTCTCTCTCCACCCCCTCCGTCTCACTGCAGACTCCTGACATATGATATTTTCTATAGCAGGATAACACTTACTCCAGTGGTTTAGGTGATATATACTTCCAAAAGTGGTTATTTAATTGTTCTAAATTATATATTACTGTCTTCTGATAATGTGACCAGAAGTTCTATGACATGAGAATCCATACACCGGCGCAATGCAATTCTGGATAATTCTGTTAACTATCGTAACGAATCAAGACAGAAATAAAGGACTGAGGTTTCAGAAGTGCTAACGAGCAAGGAAGTTCTACTAAGCATCATCGTGTTGAAAAACAAGAAGGATTAGCACATCAAATTAAGCCCCCCCCCTCCCAGCTTCCACCATTCCTGGGGCTGCTTCCCCTAATCCCCCTTACCTCTATGTCCAGGACATTGCCGGGTTTAAGACTAAAAGGGCGGCCAGTGGATTCCCGACCAGGCCAGCGCAGGTGGGGATTGGGTTTGTAGGAGAATTCTTGGCCTCCGCTGGCATTGCTAAAAGGAACGTGGAACCCGTCCAGCTCAAAAACAAGGTGGCGGAAGTGAGCATTGGATGGCACAGCTGGCGACGGACAAAGTAGAAGAGTGGATGAATTAGCACAGCAAGGTTCCCAGCACTGTGAAGAAACAAAAAAATAATTAGAAGATGGCAGGGGAATCATTCCTGAACTGCAGTCTCCAACCAAGTCATAACTTCCTCTTTTCTTTCATATACTCACCTCCAACAAATCGCCCACCTCAACACAGTGCTTTGAGGAAGCTGAGGACAATGGGGCATGAGGGCCATGCAAAGAATCGCAAGATCTTTTTTTCCGAATGTTTTTGCCTGTGGGCGTCTTCTCTCGCTCCAAGATGGCTTTGATGAGGGGTTGTTGCACCACATCCAAATTAGTGCCCTCCACCTGGATGATCCTTCCGCCCCTGAGAAACATCAGCATCCACAAAGATATGTGTCTTAATCTTCCGCCACCCATTGGTCTGACATAGCCATCGTGTGAACAAACTTATTTTTTGAACTATTACCATCTGGCAGACAGTACAGGATAATAAAAACAAGGACAAATAGACCGGAAAACAGCTTCTATCCCAGGGCAGTAACTATATTGAATTCTACTGTATAGTGCAATATTAATGCAATATCAGGGATTTTCAATTCAAGTGTATAGAATGTGAAGGATGTGTGTTTGTGTTTTCTTTTTATAGTCATAATGTACACCGAAGATGGCATTTAATTTCATTGTACGAGGTGCAATGACAATAAAGTAAACGAAACTAAACTTTACAACAGGAGTGGGAAACTATGGTCCTTTTATGACTTGTGGACCAACTCCCAAAATTCCTGAGCCAGCCATGCTGCCTCAGGAATTCTGGGAGTTGAAGTCCACAAGTCATAAAGGTGCCATAGTTCCCCAACTCTGCTTTACAACATGACTGGGTGGGGAATTCTAGGAGTTGGAGTCCACTTGTCTTAAAGTTACCAAGATTGGGAAACCCAGGTCTAAAGAAAATTGAAGCTGTAAATAGCAACTTTGGACTTCTGAATGCCCAAGTCACACTAATAGCCCAGCACTGGAATAGGCTATCACTTAAGCATAAAGGCTGGGCATTGTGTAATGTCTCTTCTGGGATGTGAAATCAGCCCCTTCCTAAACTGAAACCAGGCCCTGCAAAGACTCTTTTATTAGAGACCACACTGTGACATAAAGATTAAACGACTCTTATCTACCCACAAAAAAACCCAGGTCAGAAGCTCTGCATTTTCAGTTTCAGGGATGCTTCTCAAGTATTGATAAATGTTCGCAAAGACAGAGTTCAGCTTCAGGATAATCCATGCTTCATTTTAACCATGTTCTTATATATGCCATACTTTACAGGTTCACACAAAGCCTGTAAGAATTTATCTAGAGCTTCCTTTAAATCTGAATCAAAGAATACTCTTCCCGCCTGGAATCTCATTGCCCAAATGTAGAAGACCGCCTCTAACCTCTGCCATCACCAAAAGGTGTTTCCCAGCAGAACATAAAAGAGCTACAGTATAAGACAATGTTTGTTTTGAAAATAAAATTACAACCTCTATGGTGATTCATAAATATTTGCACTGTGTAATTGTTTCAGAAAATCAATTGGCAAGGCAAACCACACAAGAACGTTGCTTTGCCAACCGCTTCCTTCCCACCACCCTTCACAAAGCAAGAAGCTTCAGAATTTTAATTAAGTTGCATACAAAGCATCTGTGAGCTCTGGTCAGTTGACAATGAAATTACAATTTCATTGGTTGGCCAATGCCTATCAGACAACTTGAGGCTATTTGGGATTATTAGTGACTTTTAAAATTTCAACTACTTTAATTATTTTAACTAAATAAAATGGGGTGTCAAACTTTGCAAAGTCACCATTTTCTAAAGCAATCAATGAATTTGAACAACTTCCCAAATGAACAAAATTAATGATTTCATATTGGATTAGGGCTAGGCAAGAAATAAATAAGTAAACCACTTTCAATAATTCTATTTTAAAATAATACAAGCCTACAACTTTAGCAATTAGTTGTTGTTTTTTTTAAATAAAAATGTGTGAGTATGTGGGTGGGTGTGGGTGGGTGGATGAGAGAGAGAGAGAAAGGAGAGAGAGAAACATCGTATTTGTTAAGATTAATTTCTCGTCCGTGGCTGCCTCTCTGTTGGATTTTATTACCACTTTTCTCCATCTTCTCAACTGAATGAATACCTGTTTGCAAAAAAAGGTGAAACCTTGGTGACAGTTTTATGGCAAAGTTGCATTTTCGTTTGTATTTATGTAATGCTGTGGTGAAATGTAATGTGTTGTTCTTTAAAGAGGCTGGGTTCGCAGAGAGTGCCTGAGCAAAGGGGCAATAAAACTGGAAATCTGCTATCAAAATACCTGGCTTTCATTTTTAAAAAAATGCTTTAAATGCCTGGAATTTGCCAGGGGGGTGGATCAATTACTTCTGTTTAACCAGCTTCATTTAACAATCCACTCACACAGAAAGAAGTGAGCCCCCTTTGCCTGTATGGAAAAGTAAGCAAGTCTCCTTTGGTTGCTAGAATTGGGTATGTCTAGCTTAATGAAAAGAAGGACTAGGAGTGACACGATGGCAGTGTTCCAATATCTTTGTTGCCACAAAGAGGAGGGAGTCAACCTATTCTCCAAAGCACCTGAAGGCAGGACCAGAAGCAAAGGATGTAAACTAATCAAGGAGAGAAGCAACCTGGAATTAAGAAGAAATTTCCTGACAGTTAGAATAATTAATCAGTGGAACAATTTGCCTCCAGAAGTTGTGAATGCTCCGGCACTGGAGATTTGTATTAAAAGATTCGACAACCATTTGTCTGAAATGGTATTGGGTTTCCTGCCTCAGCAGGGGATTGGACTAGAAGACCTCCAAGGTCCCTTTCAACTCTGTTACTCTAATTCTAACTTGGAATCCTGACATTGTGCTTGTTCCCTGGCTTTGCTGTAGACTTTCCTCATATTGTTTTCCTTCATTACTTCTGAATCTTCCCTATAATTTATGGCTTTACTGAGCACATCCCGCCTCTTACAAGGCCGCAGTTCCATGTGCTTAGAAGATCAGTCCTGTTCATGTGAGAGCATCCTTTCTTGCTAGGTTCAGATGAGAGGACCAATTCTCACAGCTATTCTAAGGTGGTGTGTGAACTTTGCTGACTGGATGTCACCAAGCACTTGTCCAAGGAGACTTAGCAATTTGTTTTGAACTTCTTTCTCTATTGCGTTCCCCAAAGTATCGTCCTTCATCCCTGGTTTGCATGACACTTGAATTACATAGAAAAGCCAGCCATAGTTAGTAAATGGCACTTGTGTACAGGAGGATCTAGTAAATATGATCTAAATAGTGTGTTGTGCCTCATTGTTTGTTTTGTTGTTATTTTGCTACTGAGTAACTTTACTGCTTAGTTCAGGGACCACTGTTTGTTGTTGTTGTTATTGTTGCTTTTTGCAGCTGAAGGTTTCCCTTTGAAGGTTGATGTTTTTGGCATTCCTCAGGGCTGCACATGGTGGTGTGTTGTCACCACTGAAAAGACCTAAAATTTTAGCTATTAGACATTCATTTCATTTATGAAATGAAAACAGATTTTTATTACTGAATAGATTGTCCCCATACCAATTCTCTAAAATTCTTCCTGGAAATACAGGACAGTGGGTCAAATTTTCATTATGCTAGATTTTTATGTACAAAAACAGTGAAAGTTGGCGTCAATGACTATGGGCAACTACAACATTAATGCTATTTAGAAAAATGGATGGCAACAAATGCTGGCAAATAATGTAATAAATTTGAGTGAGGGTTAAAGTATTAGACCCTTTTGACCCATCTTCAAATCTCACACAATCACAGAGCTAAAAAATGATCTTGGGATATCCCTTCTTTCAGCACACCTAACTGACAAAATGTGTTACAGGGATAAAATAGATGACATCTCATGGAATTTGCCTGTTCATCAGTCAATGATATTTTTCTGTCAGAAACACAGTGACAATTGCCCATATAACACAATAAAAATAATCCTTCCTTGACAAGTGCTCATTTAGCAACTGTTCAAAAATGGTAAATTACAGATATTTAAATGTGACCTTGATCAAACAACTCTTCCAAATGAAGATGCTATTAGTAAAGTATTCTTTAAGATGAACTGCAACACTTTTCCTTCTCTCCAACTTTTATGTGATGACAAGTTTCTCAAAAAGGTCCCCAATTCTGAGATACCAACCTGAACGAAGCTGTTGCTTAGCAACATCTCTTTTTATGTGCTCAGATTATATTTTTAAAATCCAGTGCGCGCTGGATATGAATAGAAGCCAAACTGAGGAACTCTTAATTTTTTTTTCTATTGCTATTGAAGACTATCTAACCAAATGCAGATACATACACAGGTTTGATGCTAAATTTTTAAGATTTGATGGCTTCTTGTTTTACCTGCCCTTCAGCAAAACCTCAGTTGTTGTTTTTTATGGGCAATAATCTCTCTGCAATATCAAACCTTATTTATTCCTCATGAGATTTGAGTGTAAATGATTGCCAGTTTGCTAATGATATGATATGATGTTATTTCATTCGACACAACAATGAGTTTTTATGTTATTCATCTTTCTTGTACATCCACCTCTGCTTTAATCATTTCTTTCTCCTGAAATCCAATTGCATCTCAAAACAATACTAAAGAAAGGCTAATGTTCCAGTAGATATGGAGTATGACACATAGTGTCCTCCCAACATTTTAGATCAGTGTTTCTCAATTTGGCCACTTTAAAATGTGTGGACAGCACAATGGCTGGGAAACTCTGGGAATTGAAGTCTAAACATCTTAAAGTGCGAAACAAGTTGAGAAACATTGTTTTAGACTAAAGCTTCTCAAAATTTCTTGCAATTAGTTGAAGGAATTTGGAGATCACCAAGTCTCCTCCTCCTGAAAATAACATTTCGTGTCAGAGAAGGAAATGTACTTTGGACTGGACAACAGTGAGGTCACAACAGAAGCTGAAAACACACATATCAAAAAGGTTTTTCAGTCACCTGGATCTTCAACTTATACCATGCTTGAACCTCATTCATTCCATGGCAACAGCAGCAAAATTTGTGTATGCAGAAAGGGGGAAGGACTTACAAATATCTACAATGGAAGAATGGATGGTGAAACTGATGGAATTGGTGGAGATGGCAAAATTGACAGCTTCGATTACAGAAGAGACTGATCGATCTGATTTGTACTTGGAAACCACTTGTAGCCTTTTGAGAAACTGAAAGAAATGAAATTTTGATTTATTAGAATTAAGTGGGATTATAGAAATAATGTAGACTATTGTTAATTTTATAGTATTGAGTTTGTTGTAATTTTTTATCTATATCTCTACCAAAGAAAGTTGAAAGTCATTATTTTTCCTATTCCCTTTTTCCTTGTTTTTTTTTTCCTTTCTGCGTTTTTATCTTGCTCTTTCTTTTTTTCTGGCTTATTTTTATTCTTTTTTAAATTTAATAAAGTTACTTTGTTGTTTTTTTTGTTTTTTAAGGTACAATATTGGGTGCTGCCGATTGTCATGATGTTGCACCAGTCCTGCACCTTAACCTTCAACTGAAACATCTACACATAATATCAGAAATAATCATGACTCCATGTGGGATGGTTCTACAATCCTAATTGAATCATTGCTTATATTTCTCTTTCCACCAATCCTCTTAACCTTTATGACATTCTATAATGACATTGAGATATGAGTTTAGTATTTCCAGGGTCAATCTTATGCTCAGCTGAAGTTGTGGCTCCTGATTGGCTAGTGAGTTAAATTCTGCTATTATTTCTTATAAATCTTGTTTTGGTGTCTTTGGTATAATCCTGGATTTCCTCTGATCTTTGCCTTAATAGATTGGCATGGTACAACTTTGGTTTACGTTTCCCTACATCAATGTAATTAATACTGGTCCCAGTTTGGCAATTACCATGCGTAGTCCCTGCCATTTGCCTTTTAATTTGCATTCTGCATTAGGAAGTAATAAGACTTCTTCTAACACCTTGAAACTTTTCTCTCTGGCACTTTAATCACAACCACTTTTGAGCCTTCTCTAAACCAATTGCTTATTTCTCTAATTTTTCCTTAACAGTATCTAAAATTCCCCTGGCTCATTTTCCATAGAAAAGCTCAGATATACTCAACCCAGTGGATGGCTGAATAACCCCTCTGTATGCAAATAATAAGTTGGACAACCACACAACCTAACACACAGGAACCTCAACTGCATATTTTTAAAGCATATTTTTAACATCGAGTTTAATTGTTCTGTAGCTCCTCCTGTCTGTAAGTGATAAGGGCAAGTATAAATTCCCACTATGCCTAAGACCTCTAATAAATGTTTGAATAAAGAAGACTGAAAATGTGACCCTTGATCTGACAAAAGTCTCGTGGGATATTCCTACTCTACTAAAGACCTTGGTTAGCTTTGTAGTCATCATTTTCATTCTTCTATTCCTTAGAGGTATGCTTCTGGATAAGGTGTTGCATAATCATAGATTACTAAAATATATTGATGCCTTTTGTAGTCTTGAGATAAAGGACCTAGAATATTTATAGCAATTTGTGAAAAAGGAATCGGAAAAGGATACTTTTCCCTGTGAAATTATTGCTCATTCCCTTATATTTAGTTATTCTGGATGTGACCTATAGGACCTCTACTTCTGCTGCCACTCAAGCAGTAAAACTGATTTGGCAAATGATTTGGGGTTCAACAGCAGCCCTTATATACTGCCTAAGGGTTTTCATGTGGTGAGATAACTATTGGAACTCTATTATTGTAAGCTATATTAGAACCTTGAATGCTGCCAAAACTTCCCTCTGCTCCCTCTCACAGCAGACAGAATTAAAGTGGGTTATTCTGAGTCTCTTTCTTAAACTCCCTCAGTTTCTAGAACTGTTGCTTACTGTCTGTTTTACCTGCTAACACCTCTTGAATACTTTCACCAACTTTATCTGTTTTCCTAGACAGTGGTCAACCTCCCACAGGTGTAACAGCTCTTCATCATAGTCCCTATAGTTTGCCTTTCTTTGGTTTGCCTCTGACTTTCTTATTCCTTAGGCTTCTGACCTTAGAATAACTTTATTCTAACTTTATTGTCACTTTATTGTCACTTTGAACGTGCACTAATTGGCATACATTAAAATGAAATTTCATTTCAGACAGCTCTCGTAGGGCCACCACCTCCAATATACACTACATAAACATGACAAAATAAATAAATAAATAAACACATACATACATATATACATACATACATACATACATACAAAATTATGCATATCCCCACATGTTATATGACCCAGAGCTCTGGCTAGCCCCGCCCATCCGCCCTTGCCCTAAGCTATCACTAAATAACTCACCTTTCTGCCACCCATGCTGCTCAGGTGAGCTCCGCGCCGCCCCTGCTGTACTCACCAGAACTGTTTTCATCGTCAGCTGCCTCCCTGTAGCTTCACATGAGCCCCAAAGCAGCGCGCACGAGCGAAGCGAGCATGTGTATGAATGTGCATGTACAACCAGCGAATCTCTTGCTAAAGCAAGAGCAGCCCACCTCTGGTTATAGATAGTGATATTTTAGTTATAACTTTAGAAAGCCTCGTTTAATATGCAAATCATCACTAGTTAATTCCAGTTTTAAAGTGAGGAACGGAGAATTATCAATGAGAATGCATATTTTATTCTGGGACACCTGAAATGCCTATAGACAGAATGGTAGGATATTAATGAGTGCAAAAAATTGATTTTTGCAAATTCTGTTTCAAACTTACTGGATATGCAGTTCTTATATTCATTTATCATGTTTGCAATTCTCCAAATGGTGTAATATAGTTTTCAAAATTTAAATGAACACAATTCAAAAGCATTCTTTTTTTTAGTATATTCATAGAGGCTTTATGTAATGGCTGAAAAATCGCAATTTTCGGAGAACTGAGATGAGGAAATTACCCTTACTACCTAGCTTTGATTCTGTTTTTAAAAGACATTTTTCTGTAGCATTGGTCTTCAGTCATCCAGGACCATGCCTTCTCCCTTTGTCACAATATACACATAATGCTTCTACGGTGAGACAAAAATTATATCACAATGAGAAGAAAACCGCAGGATTCCCAATTCATTACAAGTCTTGCCAAAATAACAGGAAGATGTAAGGCTGAGTCAATCCCAGCAAAAATTAATTGCTGCCCATTTCCATGACATCTAGTTCAATTTTCTTGTGGCTCTGACCTACAATAAATTCCAACCAATACCTCAATATGAGATCTAACAATCCTAATAATAAGTATGAAAAATCTCAAAAAGACTTCAAAGATTAGTGTGTGTTTCTTTTTTATAAAATGGTCTGGGACTTTTATATAAACATCTGCAACTCTATTTGAATTAACAAAAAAATTAACCTGCTTGTATTTTTGCTTGTCCCTGCAGAAGGTCTCATTCCCAGGCTAACACCTGCTTCTCTCCTTAATTTTTCCTTACCATATAAGGTATTGACTCCTACCTGCTGGTTAAATCACATTCTGTTCCAGGTTGGGTCTATGCTTAACATGTATTTTGTTTTAGTTAGTTGGCAATTCTGATTTAGCAACCTGGCTATAGTACCTAAAAACTTCTTTCAATGAACCAGGTGTGTTTATAGGTATGTGGAACCATAGTATAGCTGTCACAATAATGTTTAAACACAAGGTGAGAGGGAATTACACAGGCAACATTGAGGTTCCATAGTTGGAGATCTGTTAAAGGAGGTAGAGAACTGTTGAGAAGAGGATTCAATAAGTACTTCAGTGCTATATAAGTCAAGCAGAAAAATGAAATTATCAAGGAAGAAATTCATTAAAATAGCTGGAGGGAAGTAACCATCCTTGGGAACAGATCTGATTACCTAAAGTTTGACCAGTCTGAAGTTGCAAGTTCAATATGGATTTTATTGAGGTCAGCAGGAAGGAAGAAAATCTCTGAAGTAACACCTCTGAAAGTAGCTGATGGAAATAGCACTTGTGCTGGAGAAATTTTAATTTTTTTGAAGTTTGTAATTACATTTTACTTATAAATTGTGTAACTTCAATCAATCGATCAGAATAGAGCTGGAAGGGACCTTGGAGGTCTTCTAGTCCAACCTGATGCTGAAGCAGGAAACCGTATACCATTTCAGACAAGTGGCTGTCCAATCTCTTCTTAAAAACCTCCAGTATTGGAGCACCTACAACTTCTCGATGCAAGCTGTTCCACTGGTTAATTGTCCTCACTGTCAGAAAGTTTCTCCTTAATTCCAGATTGCTTCTTTCCTTGATTAGTTTCCATCCATTGTTTCTTGTCTTGCTTTCTGGTGCTTTGGAAAATAAGTTGACCCCCTCTTCTTTGTGGTAGCCCCTAAAATACTGGAATACTGCTATCATGTCACCCCTAGTCCTTCTTTTGTCTAGACCTGCCATACCCAATTCTTGCAACTATTCTTCATATGTTTTTGTCTCCAGGCCCTTAATCGCTCTTCTTTGCACTTTTTGCAAAGTCTCAACATTTTTTTTGTAATGTGGTGACCAAAACTTGTTTTGTGTACTTTGCTATACATTTTTAGGAGATCAGACATCTATACAATATCAAGTAAAAGGTTCAGATTGGGTTTGCATGTAAGCTCCTCTGAGGATGAAGGCTAGAAGTTCTGCAATCATTTGACTATATAAAACAGCACATATTCTATTGTTATTGATCTACTCACTCATCTACTCTTCTACAAGAGCTTTTCAGGTCCGTAAAGGAGTGAAAAAGCACCAAGTTGTTTCCTACTAGATTTATTGGTCTAAGAGATACAGGATTCTTGGCTACCATGCCCATTAGCCAAGCTAGTAAGAAATGCCAGGGACGAACACATTCAGAAGGCACAAAAATGGGATTGATTAAGAAGAATTCAGATCCAAGCCTTATTACCTAGCCGAACCATCTCTGTTTTTCACATTCTGGACTTTTCAAAAGAAAAGCAACAAGAGACAGAAACCAACAGTAAGAAACAGTAATCTATATTAGAGTGGAAATTTTGAAACAGCGTAGATCAGTGATTACTTCTTTTGATGGTACCTGTTTCCTTAAGGGACATGTATTTACGGAGAATATGTTGGCTGATTCTCCCCACTGAAGTCCCATTATGTTTTGACAGAGAGAACAGAGTAGGCCACGAGAACCAGAAAGAAGTTGGAAATGAAAGCTTTGAATCATATGAGCATTAGAAGAAAGGGATGCTCTTCACAGAGAATGCTCAGCCAGACTCTGCTCACAAGAGAACAAGGTTGTTGCTGGGTTGCCTGCATTTTTTCCATAATCATTAAAGCTGTGTGATTATATGCTTTTGATTTTAAAATTACACAATGCAAAATTCAAATGCTAAGAGTGTAATTTAGAACAAAGGAACCCGAGCAAGAGCTATAATTAAAGACACACAAATGCTAAAAACACGGCATAGAAAAATGATGCTGCAAGAAACAAATTTTCATGTTCCGTGCGGTGGGGGAGGCAGACGGATTCCCTTAATATGAAGCTCTGAATTTCACAAGCATGTTCCATACGATGTGGCCGTTGCTATGGTAACAATCTTTATTTGCTGAAGCTGTACAGATGTGTACAATTCATGAACTTACGGGCTCTAAATTTATTGCTTTCTTGAAATGGAGGGAATATCAATAACTTATTAAACTCCCTCCCCCCACCACATTTTTTTTAAAAAAGAAAATCACTTCAAGTTTGCCTCCAATGTGTGTATGGTAATTGATTCTGTTTAAAGACAAGAGAGGTTCAGAGTATGCCTGCAGGCTAAGAGAGGAACCATTGAGAAATAAAGATATCTAAGTAAAATTACTATGGCTGCAATCCTATATGTGCTTGAGAAGCAGCTACATTGAAGTCAGTAGTAATTATTTCTGAGTAAACTTGTATAAAATGGGAAAGTGAGAGCCTTGTATTTCTTCCCCAGCATATTCTTCCTAAAAGACAAAAAAAAATGAAATACTAAGCAAAATGTTAGTTTAATATCAACATATTCATTTGCCACAGGAAAGCTAAGAAAACATTATTATTTCCAGTTAATTAAAAAAGCAAAAGAAATAAGAACAAAAAAAAAATTCTCCATCTTAGACCAACATCTTTCTTAGAACAATTCAAAGATTTCTGATATCTCTCTGTCTTCTCTTCAGGTACAATGTTAGGGAAGGGGAAGGGAGGGAGAAAGGCTGCCTTGATACTGAAGTCATTAATTTTGAAATTTTAAGATAGAACGAGAGAAGGGGGCTCAGATATTCAAATTAGGTTTTATCTGATGCTGTGAAGGTTACATCCAATGCTCTCCCATGAGACTACTGTTGGGTTGGGGGGGGGGGGAATCAGTTGGATTCATATTTTAATACAAACATATATAATTTTAAACTACCAATTTAATATGATCACTACAAACAGTTATCGTTCAGTATCTGCGCTCTTCAAATTTTATGATTCCTCAATTAAAATTAAGAATCATTTTTATGAAAAATGCAGTTTGCATGTTTATATGTGTAAAAATGCATTATACTTGCCTAACATGCATATAATTGATAAAATTGCATATATAGACAGGTATATTTCTGCATTTTAATTGATTCAAACATGGGGTCAGTCACTTTTATGATTAGTGTTCTGAGATAAATCAAATTGACAGATTAACTGATTCTTAGACAACTGAAAAGAACAAACATCCTCCATTTTTGAAAACATAAGGCTCCTTATATTTGAAGCCTTCTCTGTCTCAAATGAAATACATGTTCCTAGTAGTTAAACACAAGAAATATAATGATGCTAGATAGTTTTGTGTTGCTAATGAAGTGGAAGACATTTTAGATGCTATAGTAGATAAAAACAAAATTAGATAAATTTACTTAATGGCTTGAGACTATGAATCGGCACAAAGTCTTCGCATCTCCCAGAGGACTGTTAAAAAGTCTCTGAATTCCATTTAGAGCAGTATTTTGTTAGGCCAACGAAGATCACCAAAATGTGCATATTTTTTAAATCTCTAGATCAGGCAGACTGGGATAAGAGAAGACAAAATGGCTGTGTTATAATGTCCATTTGGCCTCAAGACCAAAAATAGGCGAAGACTGAAGAAACATGGTATGGGAATAATTTTATGTTGCCACAAATTTGCCTCTAGGACAAAACATGAGACTCTAAGTGAGAATAGACTTTTATACCACCTGAAACTATTATTCTTACTTTAACAGCTTGTATTACTTTTCAGCCATTACATAAAGCTAACTAGCTAATTTGGGTTTTGTTTACTTTTTTGCCCTGTACAGTCTAAACCATCAAAATTTAATTGAGGTCTGCTAATGTTGTTGCTTTAAAACAATTACAATTATTATTGATTCTTCATTGCATCTTTGTTGCTGTTGCTGCTATTTTAGTTGTTTTTAATTAACTGGTGTGTGTGTGCTTTTAAACAAAATGTTTACAACATTTGGTTTTCTCTTGCTTTTCAGTGAATTTTCCTTGTAAGAGTTAGGTCACAAAAATTGGGTTATAAATACAGAAATGTGTAATTGTACCCATATACTCAAAGACAAATCCCACAATATTCAGTAAGACTTTTTCTAAGAAAGGATTGTCACATTGCGATCTAATGAAGTAAATAGATAAACTATCTCACTGAATATATTACACTTTCATGGCCTGGAGCCCCCTCCTGATTGAGATGGGCAGTCTAGAAATATGAAATATACATACATACATACATACATACATACATACATACATACATACATACATACATACATACATACTCAGAGGTTTACATTGAGAAAACCAAGCCAGATATGACACCCTGATGTTTTTAAAAATGCAGTTGAATTCAGAATAGAGCTGAATGGGACCTTGGAGGTCTTCTAGTCCAAACCCCTGCTCAAGCAGGAAACCCTATACCATTTCAGACAAGTGGCTTTCCAGTCTCTTCTTAAAACCTCCAGTGATGAAGCACCCAGAAATATGTAAATAATATCAGTTGAAGGGGAAGGGGGAACCCCTGATCGTTACAAGCATCAAAAGCATGTAGATGAATATAAGTGTTCAGCCAGATTTGGAAATGTCCTGCACTGAAAAAAAAATCAGACTTGTCTTAGATAAAACAGTTCCTCTGCACCCAAAACAAAATGTATTTCAGTTTCTCCTCCATACTATAGCAAGAGAGAAAGAGCTTTGTTTCACCCACCTTACCTGGATGCTAATAATTATTAGTGCCCTTTTCCAACCAGCTGATTATATTTGGATCTGTGAAATCCTGTATCCTAAATACAGTGATGTGTTTAATATTAAATCTGATCTAGCTCGAATGGTTAGGGAAGATCTACACATTTCATGGATTAAATACTATCCCTTGATTAAAAGCTAATAACCAGGAAAGCAAACGACAAAGTGAATTTTAATAGTGGGAGGCAGAGAGAGGGTGAAAGTGATGAATCATGAAGGAGGAGGAAAAGGAAGGAAGCGGTGGCTGATAGAGAAGGGTTAAAAAAGGGATCAAGTAGTGTGCCTCCAGGACTATCCTGTCTACATATGCCAGCTTTCATTGCTGGTTCTCTTGCCCATAGTACTATTCTTAACTCCTTTTTTCCTTTGCAATAAGGAAGGAAGAGTGCTAGAACCAATGATGTTATAAGAGCTAGTCAGTAGTGTTGGGAAATTGCCAGCTAGGCTGGAAGGAGAGGTTAAGCGAGGGCTTAGCTTGGATTCCTTGCATGGCTGCAAGTGATATAAGCTTGATCTGCCCCAAGATCCATGAAGCTTTATCTGGTCATTCTCAAGGGAAGGCAAGCAACTTAGGGAGATTCTTGTAACCTAGGTGGTAGACATTAAAGTTGCTGACTTTTGTTATTCATGAGTAGCTTTGGTGGCTTGCATTGACAGATAGGCAGACACAAACCCAGGCCAAGTTGGGATGACAATAGATTCAACTGTTCTTATCTTCTTCAGGTGATTTATTGAGGATGTTATTTTTGTCCCCGCGCTATAACTAAATCATAATGGTAAAGATCCTATAGATTTTATTCAAGTCATCCTTAGAGCGATATCATTTGCTGACAATTTCTCCAAGGGCAAACAACAGTATAATCTTTAAAAAATGCTCTTCTGGCTTAGTGTTTTTGAAAGTATTACATAAATTATATGTAAGTCATTGGATAATTATGAACTTTCTTCTCCTTTATATTTATATGGAATATTTATTGAATTGCGTGCTGTGCTTTTACAGTAAAATGCCTTTTACCTTGGTTCCTTTGTTCAGCTCCCCCAAAACCTGACAGTTATCCTTTTATAAGCTATTCTAAGAACATTTTCTCTTCTTTGAAACTGATTGATGCACTCCTCTAAATGTTCCCGCAAATATCTTTTGAATTTAAGCTCCTGCATAATGTAGTAAGATAAAAGAATTCTATACCTCAACAAGAGACATTACAAAGCAACCGAAGACATTATCAAGGACATTAACATGTTCCTAATAGCAATAAAACCTTTTAACTGTCTGATGTTGAACATGTTCTTACCAAACCACCACATATTATGGTAATTGGTTCCAATTTCCAAATCTTTCATTGCAAAGTTACAAGATAGGTAGGGGCTGAGAAGTGAAACTAAAAACCCCAGCTTGGCTGGTTTATCTCTTCTACCTTTTTGAAGCACACAGCTTTATAACGCTTTTTACATATGTAGTCGGTATTCAACTACCATGAATCTACAATGGTTTTACCCTAATAATAGCTTTTTTATGTGTATATTGTTAAAAAGCTCGTATTTTTCTCATCGAGATCTAACACTTCTATTCCTTCTCCTTATCCCAAATTGCATGGAGATGAAACAGGGACTTTAGCTTTTTTTTTTCCTAACCAAATATAGTTCCAGGTTTGAAGCTTTGCTAAATATACAAAATACAAGATTGAAGTTGCTGTATGAAATATGAAAAATACTTTTCTAGGATACATGTACTCTAAGTGGGTATGTTTCTTACAGCAGTAAGTGGGTATGTTTCTTACAGCAGAACGTATTGTATATTGTATTCGAGTTGGCATGATATTTTGGGTCTCATTGACACAGGCACATGCACACTCAGACACACAAACACACATACAAGCATTTACACAGACTGACAAGTGTTCAGCCCTCAGCAACACTAAGACTATGCAAGTGCAAATCTAACATTTGCCAAAGTGATGTGTTAAGAAATAGCAAACACACTAAATGGAAGAACTGTTTATATTTGCAAAGCTGCAATCAAGATGCATCCTAACACAAGTAGGCTATATCTTGTTAACATGTTAAAAGCAGGAAACACACATGCTCTTGTAAGGAAATAGATGCCTTTTTCCAAATCATATTCTGTTGCCAGCTCATGTCCAACTTCCATGATTCATGTACAGAATCAAAAGAAGACATGCACTTAGCTACTTTTCTTTCTTTCTTTCTTTCTTTCTTTCTTTCTTTCTTTCTTTCTTTCTTTCTTTCTTTCTTTCTTTCTTTC
>JANHFL010008427.1:78147-89713 GCA_032468155.1 Oxyrhabdium leporinum
ATTCCCCACTACCTGTCAGAGCTGAAGAAGCTTCTTGGATGAGAAGCAAAACGTCTTCAAAAGAAAAGACAAGAAAGTCCAGTTGCCTCCTGAAAAAGCACCTTTGGGACACCCAACACCCTCTTTATCCCAACTTGATGTTCTCCAGATATTGTGGACCATAACTGCACTTCCACCTTGTGTGCATTCTTTCTCCCTTCCTCTCCATCTTGGAAGATTTTAGCAGATTTTAATGTTAATATTTATTATTTTAATGTTTTATCTTGTTGTTTTACTTGGTTGTAAGCTGCTTAGAGTCGCTCCTTGGCTAGGTAAACAGCATACAAATTTAATAAATAAATAAATAAAAATAATGCCCAACAATGTGTTTACCCCAAAAAATGACCTCCAGGTGTTTTCTACCATAACTCCCAATATATTCAAAGTGTAAATCAGGAGCAGGATCAAGTATCTTCCATGCTGCAAATTTTCTGCTTGAAGTTACCCCCTTTATCAGTTTTTCCTGATCTAAAGACAAGTTGGAAAGTCCTGGCCATTTGCAGCTATGGTGCACCACAAGTCAACTGTCAGTGTTTGAATAAAGATATATTTTATACGTATGTTTCTTTCTTCTCAACTGACAGCCCTTGTCTCTGGAGCATTTGCACTAATAACTACAAGCACTGATAGAGCCTTTCAGAATATTAGATCCAACTTATAAATGAATGTATTGGTTCATCACAATTCATTAATCAAGACTGTGCTGAATTTAACAGGCAGCAGATTATTAGACACCAAATTATACAAACTGGAAAAGGGTGGGGGTAGGAATCATTTCCCTAGGGTCAGAGGTAACGTGAATGGTTTGCACAGAACCATAAACCCCTATTAAATTAAAGGCACACAAAAATTATGTTCACTGCTTATTTAAAGTAATTTTTTAAGGATGTTACACTAATTTACTTCTTAACTGGTCCTGGTTACACAGTAAAGGACTAAAGGTTAAATGCAATGGTTCCTTTGATGCTTGGTTAAGCAACTCATACTAACATATCTTTAGAGAGGTGAAGAAATTAATGAAATTACTACCATAATTCATTGCTAATGGAAAACCGTCAATGCATTCAGCCAAGAGTTCAAAAAAATTCTGAATGGACCTGAGACCTAACCCTCTGACTCACACGATTGGATTTGCAACTCTTGTTTCAACTTCTCTCAAGAGAGGGATTTGTCGTGTAACTCCGTAAACTTTGCAAATTGCTGACCTTGACAGCTGAGGTCTTCCTACAAGCCACAAATTAAAAAATGATCTTTCTTTTTTAATTTCCATTAACTATGAGCTTTTGGTTTGCTTTATTCCTTTAAATTATAAAAAAAAGGTAAGAGGTGGACTGTTCCACTCAGAAAGTAGTCAACACAATGAATATTTTAATTTTGCAATTAAAATCTTGAAAAGCAATATAATGAAAATCATGAATTGCACAAAACCTGGATCTTCATAATGGGAAGCGTTCCTTTTTATTACTGTCCGAGAGAAGAAAAAGAAGTCAGTTTCTGATTGAAGCAGCATGAAAGACTGAGTAATAAAATGAAATTAAAAAATGTTACTTTGTACAGATTTCATTTGGATCTTTTAAAAAGTGCTTATATATATCATTGTGAATGTGAATCACATAATTCATAAGCAATGAAATTTGCTAGAGCCCTGGAAAAAAGAAATGCAAAACTGGAGTTGTTCACCTGCATATTTAAGATCTTTCTAGAGAATAGTATTACTTAAGTAAGAATGACATGATGATAACCTAAATCTAAGCCTATTTTATTATACATTTGTTTCATGCTACTACCACCCAACGATAGATTTATAAAGTGAAAAACATCCACAGTGCACAAAATTTTCTCTCTAACCTCCTTGTATTTTCCACTCGTTCTCCACGGCCTATAATTATCAGGGCATTGATGAAGTAGATTGTATTTCAGATGTGTTTATGTGTTAGCAAAACATGTTCGTCTTTCCAAGTGCTATAAGGTTGTTTAAAAGTACAGATAATTGATACTATAACTATCTAACTAGTTGGGTAATAAAATGTCTAAAAGCATACAACCAAGCTCACAGAGCACCAAGGATCCCACAGGCTTATCCCGAGCTACAAATATTCTCTTCTATTGATACTGAAAGGAAAGGGAAGGTCAGAAGTCACTATATTACATAACTTTAGCTTATTTCTCTTCTTGTGTTCTTTCCTTTCCTCTTTCTTTCTTTCTTTTTGTTTAGATTTGTCTTTTACTTAATGTAAAATCCTTAAATAAATAAAAAAGAAAGTAACAAGTAGTCCTTGATTAACAATGGGAATTGGGACCAGCAACTCTGCTAAATAATGCAGTCATAAAGCATGGCATCTTATGACCATGCCAATTACGATAATAGTTGTGAAGATTCCAGTTGCAGTCAATGAGTAAATCCCACACAGTTGTTAATACAATGTCATATGGTTACCATTTGCAACTTCCAGCTGGCTTCCCCAATGACTTTGCTTGCCGGAAGTGAAAACTGTAAATGGTGATCATGTGACCACGAGATGCTGCAACCATTGTAATTGCAAGCCGGTTGCCAAGCACCTGAATTGTGATCATGTGATGACAGGGATGCTGTGACAATCACAACAACGAGGACCAGTCATAAGTCTCCTCACTCAATGTGTCTGCATTGCATGTCATTGTAATTTCAAATGGTCATTGAATGAGTGGTCATTAAGCCAAGACTACCTGTAATTTATTTCCCATTTCAAAAGGAGCAGATCCTGAAGAATCTGTAAGAATGCCTTTAAAATACTGAAATGCTCAATGGGAATATGTTGCTTCTTCCAACACTATTTCAGCTGTATAGGAGAGTCCAAGAATCTGCATGTTTAAATCCTTACAAATATCAAGTAAAGCAAATTCTAGTTTCTACAGGTACACCTTGCTTAACAACTGCCAAGTTCACAACAGTGTTAAAAAAGTAACCTTACAATCAGTCCTCACTTTTATGACCTTCACAGTGTCCACATAGTCACATGATCAGCATTCAGAAGTTCTGCAGCTGGCAGGCATTTATGATTACTGCAGCATCCTGTGGTCATATGATCAACATTTATGCACTTCACAGCTGGCTTCCAACAAGCAGAGTCAATGGAGAAGCCAGCAGAGAAATCACAAATTGGGGTCTTGTGATATCTTGCTTCATGACTGGATGGGAAGTGACTTTGGGAATGTCTATGGAGATTCTCAGTCATCCAGGTGATGGTTGTCCAAAAGTGCTTTTTCAAAAGGCAACTGTACTTTCTTTGTTTTTTTTCTTGAAGATGTTTCACTTCTCAGTCAAGAAGCTTCTTCATCAAGCTTCTTGGATGAGAAGCGAAACATCTTCAAGGAAAAACAAAGTCCAGTTACCTTTTGAAGAAGCACCTTTGGGACATCGTGAATCCATTGCAGTCACATGATGTTTTGCTAAGCAACCAGATTAGTTAGGAATGAAGTTGCCAGTCCAACTTGTGCTCACTAAATGAAGACTACCTGTATGGAAGCTGTTATCATAACTTTGCTATACCCTGATTCCTAAAATCCATCTAATTTGTGGTGATGTCCAGGTGGCCAGTGCCATAGAATGCAGTTATGCACAGAACCCTAAACAAGTTGCACACTTGGCCAGTGGAGAATGCAACTCCCATTCTAAATGCAAAAGGGATGATTAAAAAGCTAACTGACACTTATGCCAATTCTGGCAATGAAATAGTTAGAGATGGAGATGTTTCATCTTACTAAGGTATCTTCTCTCACCTACATTAAGCTTTATGGACTCAGATTTTTCAACTATTATTATTCTCCAAGTCTGAAAAATTACTTCTGTTTAAAGTTAGGACTATTTTAACGTTACAATTTAGCTCCCTTCCACTATTAAAATTATTAATGTTAAGGCTTACTTGTCCCTTAATTATATAAAACTCTACAAGGAATAACAACCTGTACATTTACTATGCAAATGTGGTTAATTTATGACAGATTGCTACTTCAAATACAAGTATTAAGTCACCATTAGATTTGTTTAGGTAATGTACTAATATGCCTCACTAAAGTCTTAAATTTCTAAGTAGCAATAGTGTTTGTTAGATGCAAATAAGGATTATCTTAATTAAAACACCATCCCCGACATCTCAGAAGATTTAGTCCAAATCTTTATATAGAGCAGATTCATTATCTTTCTGCAGTTAATAAAAATACAGCCTTCTTTGGTTACATTTTAGAATTTAACATTGATTATATTTTGTTACCAGAAATAAGATACTAATGACTTTTAATGCAAGCCAAAAGCAATTTTGTCAACTCAATTAAAATACTATTTAACAGCCACTCAAAGAACTTTAATTTTTATATAATTATATACTAGATAAATGTTTGGGGAAAAGTTTTGTTTAAAAAAATCAGCAGGCTGTGCAGTGGAAAGCAGAGGCCATTGTACTTTTAACAATGTGCGGATGTGCCACAACAGTGTTCACAGAAAATCACAAGGATGCAAAAATAATGTGTGTATGATGACATCATCACTACCGCCACTACGTACTTGCATCCTGCTAGCTGCTGAAAGCATGTAAGTTATGGCATTTGTATAATGACACTATCAGACAGACAATCATTTACACCAGGGATGTCAAACTCACGTCGTCACGGCAGCATCAGATGAGTATCAGGACTTTTTTCCCTTTCACTAAACAGGGCGTGGGCATAGCCAGCATGTGACACATCTGGCCCGCGGGCCAGAAATTTGACAGCCCTGATTTACACTATCCTTGTGGAGGTACTCTTTGCTTAGCAACCACAATTAGGAGCCGACAATTCCACTTTAAGGGATACAGTCACTAAGCAAAACATCATGTGACCAAGACAGGCTTACAATTTACTTTCCCTTCAGTTGTTAAGCAAAGTACTGCGGTTGTTAAGCAAAACGCAGCATGTCCACAGCTTTCAAATTTAATTTCTGCCTTCTCCATTAACTCTGATTGTTGCGAAGTACACAAATGGTATTCGTGTGTTCATGGGATGTTGCGACGATTGTAAAATCACACTGGCTGTGAATGGCGTTCACATGACCGTGGGAGTCTGCATGTAAATGTGAGGGTTGGTCACAAAATTGTTGTTTTTTACACTGTCGTCATTTCAAAAGCTCATTAACGAGGCAGTTGGTAAGCGAGGACTGTGTGTGTGTCTGTGTCCATGTCTCTATTTATGAGAATTATTGTGGCATCTTCAACAAACTGCAGCTAAAAAGTCTTGGCTTGGGATTGCAAGATACCAAACGGATGAAACAAGGGCATGGTGAATTTAGCTGGCCAAGGCAAAGAGCAAAGCAAGAACCAAAATCCTGCTTTAGTAAAACTATAGATGCAGACAAAATAGAGATGGGATTATCACTAATTATCAAAGCTTCTCTGAACAAGAAACCAGAAATAATTAGGGAAGAATGGTTTCTACCCTTCCTCATGTAAAGTCAAATATGGAATGATCTTTCTTGCCAACTTCTTCATTCAGTGGTTCTGTTTGCATCACACTGAACTATAAACTAACCACGGAGACCACCTTATGTAACACATAAAACTAAAGGGGTTCAGTATATGATGAAATGTAGTTATTGCTGCCAATATCCAATATGGACATCTCAACGCTTCTGGATTTTGCTGAAGTTGCCCAGGGCAACATTAAAGGCCAACCCTCAGGGCTTCTTCCACTGCCTCACTGCAGGGACAGAAGAAGCAAACAGAGGGTGACCCCAAAAAATGACGGAATATGGGAATCCAGGAAATCTGGGGAAACCCCCCCCCAACTTTCCCTTTATCTTGTTTTAAGCTCCTTTCCCACCTCACCTATGTTTCAGTGAGAACAGATAAGAAGGGTAAGAAACCTGACAAGAAATAAAATATGAGGCACTTCCTATAAATTAAGATATATGGAAAGCCAGCATTTGTCCAGTAAATTCAGTTATCCCAAAAATGACTGAAGACATAAGTCAACTTTGGTAAAATGTGGGTATAAAATCACATGCTTGAAGCGGTGGGAAAATCCTTCCAGAGTCATCATACAAAAGACAGCAGGTAATTTTGGTGACATTTATCCATTTTAATTGGAATTGTTTATCTGTCCTGATTTTTTTTTGCCTTTTGGTCTCTGTTTTACTAATAAATCATGGTGGTGATGGCTGTGGTTTAAACAGAGGCTGGATGCTCATCTCTGAAAGATGCTATAACAGTCAATTCCCAGCCTGAGCAAAGGATTTTGACAGGAGGAATTACGAAATTATTCCCAATTATTACATTCTGTGATGCTCTGATTTCTTCAATTTTAGACAGAAAAACATTGCAAACTGGAAACATTTCCTTTTCCATTATATTAATAGGAGCAAAAAGAAGAGGAATATAGCTAGTTCGCTATGCTAGCTTCTTTAATACTCAGTACGTATCGATCGCTCAATAAAGTTTGGCCAACTGCAACGGGTTAAGAGTTGTCCTAAGACATGTAGTCTTCTTCCACTATGCCTGATAAAAGCTGTTGGAAATACCAGGAATAAACTTGGGATTTTCCTTCTCTTTATTTTGATGTCAGTTTATTGCAAAACCCAGGATGTTAACTAACTATCATGCCTTTACCTATCAAGGAGGTATATTTTATACTAGAAACTTTGGTGTTTCCTTCTAAAGAATCCCAACATGTTTGATATTGAATTACTTGATACAATTTTATGGATTTATTTTTCTAGTTCTCAGCATGCTGCTGCTGCTATTCTTCTAGCTTTTTTTTTAACTATCCAATCTTATACATGTTTATTCAAAACTATGTGCTATTGATTCTATGGGACTTCCCCCGCATACAGAATAATCATACTGCATTTCTTTGAACATTGTCCCAGATGCCTAGTATAAAAGGAACTCCACACCAGTTCTTCTCAAACAGATTATTTGAATGAGTTCAAAAAGGAAATATATATATATATATAGTTGAATTTTTAGCAGCATGATAAGTATGCATTTTGGGTTGTTTCAGACTGCAAATCTAAACTCTAAAGATTGGTTTCACATACACAACTTTGCCAGAAGGTGAAACAATATCTCTTGTCATTCTCTGGTTTATTTCATCTTGCCACCTCCAAACTGGAGACTCAAAGTAGTCTCCAAGTTGGAATCCCCAAAGTGATAGAACTGAAGCATGTGTTTTGGGGTTCCTTTTTTAATATTTTTGATCCACAAATCAAGCATACATTTTGGGTGGGAAAGGCTTACATGTATCTAATCCATAAATACTTTTTAAAAACTTTTTTAAAGAATGATAGTACAAAGGACAGGCTGCCCAGGCACACATCATAAACAATGATTGACTTATGTCTGTTTATATATTACAAAAATTCCTCAGCTATCTTCAGTTAAAAGTCTTTCAACACATGGATAACCTTATGCATAAATAAAAACAACTTCAAGGCCCTGACTCTGGCTTTCCCCCCCCTCTCCCAAGATTATTCTCACATGCCATTACAAGAGGACAGCCAGGCACTTCTGGAGTAAATTGTTCTAAGTTGTGATTGCTTTAAGATTTTACCAACAGATGCTACAGAAGTATCTTCACATCCTCAATCCAATGCACTTTTTGCCATTTGAATCCAGAGTGGTACACAGGTTACAGCCCTATACTTGAAGTGCTAAATGTTACAACCTTTCTTGTGTGTACAAGGGAATCATAGTCATATCGATAAGAAAATACACTGCAAAATCCTCAAGCAATCAATATTAAATCTTTCAGGCTAATTTTCAGGATACGGTCAATGACCACAATGGTATGATCTATAACATATCACATATAAAAAAATATGCAGAACTTCATTTGTAGAATTATGGTCTCCACTTACCCTGTTTGACCATATCCTGGTTTTTTACTCACAGTTGGAACGGACTGGTCTCACCAGAAGAAGCCCCTAGTTTTTCCCCTAATTTTCTACAGCAAGTCAAAAGACTTTACAAGGCTAAAAAAAGCTGCAAAAATCCAGCTTGATCAGTCTTAGCATTGTCTGAATGCTAGAACATTTAGCGACTAGGCTATTTTCATGAAATACTGTCCTCTGTGATTAGAAACATATGCAGTTATATAAAAAGTGTTTGACAGATAAAAACCACATTAAAACTCTCCCCTTGATCATGTTCGCAAATAGATTTGTCCTCTTTAAATACACGGCAGACATTCAATTAATAATTCACTTTGCAAACATTTTGTAATATTCTGCAAATAAACTAATGAAACTAAAGAATCATACTTTGTGAAAACAACAGAGAACCAAACACTTTATTCTGGGAGCACTAATAATGCTTGTTTAGAAAACAACCATTACTGGATTTAATTCAGATACACCAACTCTAGTTAAAAATTATTACTGTTTTTATTTCTCTGAAAAGAAGCAGGAAGCTCAAGCATCCTGCTGTTTTGAAATACAATATTTATGGCAAGCTACTAGCAGTTATTTATCTATATATATCACTAGAGTACTCACAGCTAGTGGAAATTCCCAGTTTAATTAAAGACAATGGATATCTTCCTATAGATCTTTAGTACTATTAATGATGTCTTCCCAAACCGCAGGGAACAGACTTCATCAGAGCAACCACCGAATTCCTGGAGATCCACTTGGGAAGCTGGAAACCTAGCAAGTCCTAGCAAGAGATAAAATAAATATACATGGAGACATGACCATCCCACTATTCCCTTTCAAGGTAAGTAATGTTACACAAAGAGTAGAGAAAAGGCAAGAAGTGGAGGAAGGAAGGAAGGAAGGAAGGAAGGAACCAATGATCTTTCTTCATCTAATTTCTACCTCTTATTTCTAACCATTGATAAAATCTATTCCACGTTGAATAGTACTCCGAATCTCCTTTATCTTTTGTTTTCAATGTCAATCTATCCATCTCTATACAGTCCAATATTTTCTGAATTATATTTTCATCTGGTGGGGTATTCTCATTTTTCCAATATTGTGCAAATACAATTCTCGCTGCTGTCAATAAATTTAGCATTAAGTATATAGGCCCTTTATACTTAGGTTTCTGGTATTATACCTAACAAAAAAATTTCCGGCTTTAAATCTATATGCTGCTTTATCATCATTTCCAGCCACGTATGTATTTTCATCCAATATTTTCTTGCTTTTATGCATGTCCACCACATATGATAATAGATACCTGGAGTCTGATTACATTTCCAACATTTGGTGGGCATGTTGTCAAACATTTTTGCTAATCTTGCTTGCCGGTGGCAAATGCCACCTGTAAAACATTTTATATCAGATGCAGTGTTTTCATTGCAGACAATCATACGTGCTAATCATAGAAGTAGAATAGGCATATAGTCATGCTGGCCACATGACCAAGGAAATGTCTTCAGATTCTGCTGGCTCCCTTGGCTAAGAAATGGAGATGAGCACCGTCCCTTATAGTCAGACATGTCTGGATAGGGGAAGCCTTTACCTCTAGAATAGGCAGATATAGAGTAGATTAGAGACCCTTGAAATAGTAAATGAAATTCAAACATTAAGAGAGAAAAGTCTGGGCTCAGATCTAAAGTTTGGCCAGCTCAACATTTCTGGGATATTTCATTTGAGGAACTTTCAATTTTCCAGCTGATAAGTGCCAGCCTCATTCATTGGATGGTTATATTTGTTGTCATTCTTTCCATTATGTAGGCCAGGCTTTACCCAAGGAGTGGACTGACACACAACTTTTCCCCCGATGGCTCTTTCTGGAAAACATAAAGAAGCTTTTCCAGCTTCCAGTACATCATTTATATGCCAACGGGTTTCTCATCAATTGCAACGATTCAACTTCTCTCCATCTTATCTGCCTTCCTCAGTATGATGTGGACTGCAATTCCTGGAATTCTTCAGCTACACAGAGACAATGTATTCCATGGGTAATATCTTAGGTTAAGAGGAAGAAACTGGCCAAAATACCCACAACGAAGTTCTGGGGTTGATGGGGAACTAGAACTGGGATCTTTCCCACTCCTAGTCCAGCACCTTCTCCACTAGATCACCGGGTTCTTGGGCTGAGAGGGAGGGATTGGCTCAGAGCCACAGGGAGTTTCTATGACTGATCAGGGATTAGCACTTGGGACTCTCCATTCCTAGTACAATGTTGTTCACACCCTGTAGTGTAAGAGTTCTTCAAACATTGAACAGCTGTGATGGAATGTAGTAGGGTATGTGCAGGAGGGAGGAGTACATTCCAAAGGAACCAAGAGATAACCCAGTCCAGATATTGGACAGTCCCTCCCTAATAGTTTCCAGAGTATATGGTAGATGTAGATAGTAAAGTGCTTAGTCTGGCAAGATTCTGTCTATAGGTGTAGAAACAACAAAGAATTCAGCTTGGAAGTATCACCATATGTCATTCCTGGTTTTGGGACCTGACAAAAACGATGTATTTGTTGTTCCCAGAATATATGGTAGATGTAGATAGTAAAGTGCTTAGTCTGGCAGGATTCTGTCTATAGGCGTAGAAGCAACAAAGAATTCAGCTTGGAAGAATCACCATATGTCATTCCTGGTTTTGGGACCTGACAAAAATTATGTATTTGCTGTCCACTGATTCATCTCTATCTGAGCAAATACTCATATAACTGTTGTATGGGAGACTAATATATTTGTCTCTACAGGTTGTCCTTGTTTAATGAACCCTTGTTCAGCAACCATTTGAACTTATGATGGTGCTGAACGAATACTACTTATGACCCATCCTTATAGTTGTGGCCATCGCAGCGTCCCGAAAATCATGTGATCACAATCTGGATGCTCAGTGCCCTGCTCCCAACCATTTGGGCACCAGGAACCAGTTCCGCGGAGGGAGGTTTTTTCCGTGGACTGGAAGGGGCATGGTTTCGTGTGCTGCCTGCATCCCACGGACGGGGCTTTGCTTGTTTGCCGGTTTCTGGTGTGCCACGGACTGGTGCCGGTTCATGGACCAGGGGTTGGGGACCCCTGTCCTAGAAGATGCTCAAGATGGAGCATTTCCAAAGAGCATTTGTTAGTTAATCGTCACCTCTGCTTCTTTAAGATTGTTACTCTTGTTGGATGTATAAAATGAAGTTTCCAACAAGTTAGGATTTTACTTATAATTTAAATATTTATTGTACAAGGATTTTTTAATTGTTGTTTATTCTGACAGATTCATGGATGTTTCAACTCTATTGTACTGTGCTGTGAATCCTTAGCTGAGTCAGTGGTCTACAAATGTAATAAATAAATAACATTAACGTTTTGAGAACATGCTGTGAGCCTTCTAAAAAAAAACAGTGGCACTTCCTTATTGACCAAAGGGCTGTCATGATGAGCAATAGGTCATAAAACATTTCTTTTCCACAAAGGGAAGCCACTTTTCACTCACACATATTCTTACCTTTATTCCTGTAGGTGTCTGGTGCTTCCCCTGTATTTTTATTTTCTAAGAAAGCCAAAGAAAAAAGGAAGGAAGGAAGGAAGGAAGGAAGGAAGGAAGGACGGAAGGAAGGAAGGAAGGACGGAAGG
>JANHFL010008427.1:120856-132697 GCA_032468155.1 Oxyrhabdium leporinum
GGTGGGTTTGAAATTAAGAAAAATGAGATGAGGTAGGCAGAAGATTCTCCAGGCCTCGTCTTTTTTTCACAAAATGCAAATGGAATATGCTTTAGATCCTCATTCCTGCTTTTTGCTGAGGTGAAAAAACAAATCTTGAGACAGGTAACCCTAAATGTGATGAAGAGGATTCATTTCGTGTCCTCTGTAGATTTTACAACCAATCATTCTTTACTGCACTGAAATCCAGGCAACAGATCAGAATAGAATATTAAAAAAATAATAATAATAACAGAGGTTGGAAGGGACCCTGGAGGTCTTCTAGTCCAACCCCCTGCTCAGGCAAAAGAATTTGGACCACTTCACACAAAAGGCTGTCCAATCTCTTCTTCAAAACCTCCAGTGATGGGACACCCACAACTTCTGGAGATCTTTAATCTATAACTTGGTAAAACTGTTGACGTAGGCAAAAAGTCCATGCTACTTGTGTCCCCCTTGGGGGACTTTCCAGGGGTGAAGAGTTCTCAGAAGTTTCCATAAGCTTGAAAAACAAACCAGAAGTGAGATAGATGATAACATTTATTGAAGCCAAATTAACCGAAGTCTAAAAACACATGCCAGTAAAAAAAGTATGTGCCAATTTATAGTGCTCATAGCTAAAACGGAATAACATTGGGAAATTTGAGCCATGAAAGTTTGACTGAGAATAGACTCCTTTCTCCTGTCCTCTGATTCCAAAATACAAATGGTTGGTTTTCTGGGAGATTTTCTCTGGATTTTAGATTCAGATAGGTTCTTTTATAGGTTACTGTGAAACTGTCTCACACACAGCGACGGCGATAATTATGAGTGACAATGACGTTGAGGATGGATTCTTGCCGACGCCGTTGCAACTGCACACACTTAGAAAAATGCATGTGTTCTCTCACATGTGCACTTGGCAACAACAAAACCAGAAGAAATGCCACCATTATTCCATAGGCGGCAGGCCATGCCGTTAATATTGCTCATTTAATCCTTCTTAAAAGTTTCCAAAACGAAGGGAAAATATTTCAGCGATGTATTTCTCACGACTGGGACAAACTGAATGCTGTCTGTCTCATTAAGGGATCGAACTATCTGGGCATTCTCATTTTCCCCTAAGGATTTGATAAGACCTGTAATTAATCTGAGCCTGGTTTAATGCGCCTTGATTAGTTTGACCTGCTCCTGCTCTTATTTTGTTCTCCTGGTTTCATTTGCTCTGTTCTCTCCTCTCTGCTACCACCCATAACGTGATGGGATTTTTCAGCAGCTGCCTGGTGTTCAAGAGCGTGACAACTCCTTCCAAGGAGTGGAGATTCTCAGTCATCCAAGTCGTAGTTGTCTCAAAGGTGCTTTTTCAAAAGGCAACTGGACTGTCGTTTGTTGTTTTTTTTCTTGAAGGAAGGTGAAGATGTTTCGCTTCTCATCCAAGAAGCTTCATTAGTTCTAGTGGAACTGCCGGAACGACATCAATCAATCACGATAGAGCTGGAAGGGGCCTTAGAGGTCTTCTGTCCAACCCTCTGCTCCATCAGGAGACCCTGTACCATTTCAGACGGTCTCTTCGTAAAAACCTCCAGTGATGGAGCGCCCACAACTTCTGAAGGCCAGCTATTCAGAATAACAATATTGTTATTCAGAATAACAATAATAGAGTTGGAAGGGACCTTGGAGGTCTTCTAGTCAAGCAGAAGACCCTACAACACTCCAGACAAGTGACTGTTGGGTCTCTTCTTAAAAACTTCCGGGGATGGAGCTCCCACAACTTCTGGTGGCAAGCTGTTCCGCTGGTTAATTGTCCTCACTGTTAGGAAGTCTTTCCTTAATTCCAGGTTGTTTCTCTCCTGGATTAGTTTCCATTTATTGCTTCTTGTATTGTCTTCTGGTGCTTTGGAGAATAATTTGACCCCCTCCTCTTCTTTGGGGCAGCCCCTCAAATACTGGAGGACTTTTATCATGTTCCCCCCCCCCCAGTCCTTCTTTTCTCTAGACTAGCCAAACCCAAATTCTTCATATGTTTCAGTCTCCAGGCCTTTCATCATCTGAGTTGCTCTTCTCTGCACCTTTTCCAAAGTCTCAAACCTCTTTTTTGTAACCTGGTGACCCAAATGGGTTGCAGCATTCCAGCTGTGGTCTTACTAGGGTTTGACAAAGCGGTGCTAATACTTCACCTGATCTTGATTCTATGCAACCCAGGATCTTGATTTTATACAACCCAGGATCGTATTCTGCTTTTTTGGGGGGGCGGCTGCCGCCGCAAACGGCTGGCTCTCGTTGTGAAGGGATTCCATCCCCACCACCATCCAGTAGCCAGAACTGATGAAGCTTCTTCAGATGAGAAGCAAAACGTCTTCTTCCTCAAAGGAAGGGAAAAAACAACAACAACAACAGCAACAAAAAACCAGTCCAGCTGCCTTTTGAAAAAGCATTTTGGAGACTTTAAAGCAGTCCTTCTCAAGCTTGGGACGTTGAAGGCGTGGAGACTGCAATTCCCAGAATCCCCCAGCTAGCATGGGCGTAGCACTATCAGGAAACCTGTTTGTTCGCGATATATTTCGCTGGGTGGCCCATAAGTGGTTCCTACTATTTCCCAACTGAAAAACAAGAGAAGCGTGCAAGCGAAGGCTAGGTAACCATCTCTTGCTTAGGTTGTTGACTGGCAGATGATCCAGTCTTCTCCTCCACGGCGTCTCTCTTCAAATCCTGAAGTCTGGAGGCGCTGTTTTCCCCAGGCCGCCTCTCAGGGAGACCATCACCCCTCAGGCTTCTCCTCCGCTCGATTCCCCCCGTTTGCTTTCCTTTCCCCGCTTTTCCAGGGTCTTCATTTTATTTGTATTTTACACTAAAAAAAACCAAACTTGTTAATAATATATATATATATATGTAAGAAATCATAGAAATATCTCCTTCTCCTCCTTCTTTTCCTCCTTCCTCGTCTTCTTCCCCTTCCTCCTCCTCCTTCCTCTTCCTACTCTTTCTCCTCCGTCCTTTCTTCTCTTCCTCCCCTTCTTCTCATTCTTCTTCTCTTCTTTTCCTCCTCCTCTTCTTCCTCCTCCTCCTTTTCCTCATCTAGTTATCCATGCATCTATCTGTTTTTCTGAATCATCTGGACTTATTCTGTGCAGGTTTTCCCATACACAATGCAAGCTATTTGGTTGTGTCATTCAGTGTAGGCTGTTCCTGCCTGCATCTTATGTCCTGCTGCTATGTATTGGACAGTCTATGAGACCTCCCTGCATAGCAGCTGGGTAGAGTAGTAACGAGAAAATTCCCTTCCCCTCCCTGCTTAGTTGTGAACAGGAACTCTCAAGTTTACAGACCCAGGGAGAGGAACTCCAGGGAAAGATTAATAATTGTGTCCATGAATCCAAGCCCAGATTCCACTCGCTGTAATCCTCAAATCTTCCTGGAAGCTCTATAAATAAATTAGTGCTTGAAACAGAGATTTTGGCCTGCTGGCTCCATAGAGCATTAGTTGAAATATCTTCAGAAACACTCATCTACGAACCCCATGCCTGCCTTTGTAGCATAGGATAAACTTGGTTTGTTTTAAATTTTGGTTATTTTGTGTGTGTATCTTAGCATGTGCAAATCCAAGCCTTGGAGGTAGCTTATGAATCAATTGATTGCACTGTGCAGAATATTGGCTAGTCCAATTACATGTATCTCTGTCTCTATCTCTCCTGTCTCCTGTCTAATCTCCATCTCTGTCTCTTCTATCTCATGTCTCATCTCCATCTATGTCTCTATCTCTTCTGTCTCATGTCTAATTTCCATCTCTAATCTCCGTCT
The DNA here is from genome assembly GCA_032468155.1 of Oxyrhabdium leporinum. Lineage (NCBI taxonomy): Eukaryota > Metazoa > Chordata > Lepidosauria > Squamata > Cyclocoridae > Oxyrhabdium > Oxyrhabdium leporinum. The sequence continues at coordinate 124,652 of JANHFL010008427.1, forward strand.
CCATCTCTGTTTCTATCTCTTCTGTCTCATGTCTAATTTCCATCTCCAATCTCCGTCTCCATCTCTGTCTCTATCTCTTCTATCTCATCTCTAATCCCCATCTCTGTCTCTATGTCTTCTATCTCATATCTAATCTTCATCTCTAATCTCCGTCTCTGTCTGTCTCCACCTCTGTCTCTATCATCTCTATCATCTCTCTGTATCTCCATCTCCACCTGAACCTCCATCTCTGTAGGCTTGGCTCCATCTACGTCGTACCGTTTTCTAAAACTCTGAACTCTAGATAAGAAAATGCACCACATCTATTATCTGAATGCCAACTGTATAAGAAAGAGAGACTTTAATATCTCAGACCATCCATTGGATGCACAATCTATTGGGATGCCTATATTAAAACAACATATTTCCTGTGCGGTCAGAAACTGAATATTATGCATAATGTGGGCCTTTCTCTGAACACAAGAGTACAATTAAGAACTGCATATGTGGATCAGATTGGAGTAAATTGTGACATAAAATATGATTTGCACTTTCATTTTAGTTCTGCCTTTCACTCTGTTTTGTAACACATGGTCTTTTTACCGTTCTGCATTTTGTATTCCGATATGGTCATAAACTAGTTTTAATGAGCAACTACTCTGCCATGCTAGAGGGTTCTGTAATTTGATAGATGTATCCTTCCGCATAATAATCTTTATGCTCCCTAATATCCATCCAATGCTCCTACTCCTTCTTTAAAACTCTTGTTTTTTATATCTGCCCTCTGCTTATTAATACGTACTAGACAATCCATGTCTCTAAGGGGACGCGTGGACACAGAGACCTAATGAAGATGGAACTGCTGGCCAGAAATGGGCGGTTTGAGTCCAGCTCTGTGAGATGGAGTGAGCTTCCGTCTCTCAGTCCTTAGCTCCCGCCCTCCCAGCAGTTTTGGAAGCATGCAATATCGCGAGTAGATAAATGGGTACCACTTTGGTGGGAAAAACCTAGCTACGATTGGGTGTGCAGAGAGCAGAAGTTTAAAAAGGAAGGAAGCAGAAGTTATCTGACCTAAACACCGAAAAAGAATGACTAAGGTCGGTCAAAAATATGCAGTGGGAACGGGAACAACTTTTGACTTCCTGCCGGCTTCCCCAGCGACTTTTTTTATAGGAAACAGCTCTTTCTTTCCTAAATTTCAATCCCAAAGGAATCATGGGACCTGGATTTTGGGCACATTCTTTAAGTTGGCTCATTTAAGGTTCATTTATTTAAAATTGCCCTATGCCCGATGATACATAGTTTTGCTAAGTTGAAGGTTATAAACAATCAGACACAAAAGTTTTAGTGGTGGCGCAGTGGTTAGAGTGCAGTACTGCAGGCTACTTCGGCTGGTTACCAGCAGTTTGGCAGCTCAAATCTTACCAGGCTCAAGGTTGACTCAGCCTTCCATCGCTCCAAGGTCGGTAAAATCAGGACCCAGATTGTTGGGGGCAAGAGGCTAACTCTGCGAACCGCTTAGAGAGGGCTCTAAAGCACTGTGAAGCTGCATATAAGTCTAAGTGCTATTGCTATTGCTATATAGATATTTTTAAATATCTTCTAACAGATCATAATGTGTTTATACTCTGATGGGCTTCCAAGCCTTTTAACTGATTGTACCCTGCCCTCCTCATGCTGATCTTTGGCTGTAATAAAAGTTTTATTTATAATTATTGTGGTTTGTTGCACAGTCAGAGAGATATTTAGCCTGGATTTGGCATTTATGTCAACCTATCAAGTCCTTCCCAGGGACTTGATAGGCAGACGTTATTATTTGACGTTGATAGTGTTAAAGGTCTCATTGCAGGATGTCAGCTGTTCCAAGTAGAGCTACCTTTTGCAATTGACTGATGGGGTTTTGTCAATTCCAATGGGGCTCAAGTGGCGTTCCAGATGTGTTGGGATTGCACCCAAGGCACCAATCAATATTGGGTCTTATCTTTGCTTTCTTTTGTCACAATTATTCTATTTCTACATGCAGGTCTTTGCATTCTGCTATTTATTATTGCCCGTCCCACCATCGGCCAGACGTTTAGACTGGGAATGGCATTTTTGTCCACCAATCAAGTCTTTCCCAAGCGCCTAAGCAAGGCAGGTGTTGTTGTTTGACGGCGTAAAAAAGGTATTCCCCCATAGGATCCAACCTGTTCCAAGTAAAACAGCCGTTTGCCATCGGCCGATGGCAGTTTCGCAAACCCTTCTGTAGACAGTAGAACCTTCTAGACTTGGGAAAGTTGACGGGCGAGAAATCCGAGACGCGCCACGCGTCCCGACGAAGATTGCGAACGGAGACGAAAGGTGCGACTAGTTTGTTTTTTTTTCTTCCAGGAAGCAACCGTAAATCACAGCTCGACCGGAGACAGGCTTTTATGCAAAATGCCACAGGCACAATTGGCGTGAAGGGCTCGGAAGCCCTTTCCTTGTTGGGAGAGACATGCAAATAGCAGCCAGGGGTCCATCAACTGTCACCAGGAGACCAAGCTTCCTTGCTAATATCTGCAAGGTGTCATTATATGCCTGCAAATTTGTCAGCCAGAGTTTGATGCTGGACATTCTGTGCTAATGTAATTCGTGCTCCTTGCCAAATCTAGCTGAAAGCCATAAAGCCATGTCAGTGTTTTGGTTTTGTTTTTCAAAAAAAAAAAAGTGGGGTTCCATCAAGAACGAACGGGTGGAAGAAAGCTTGATGCTTTATTCTGCTTTCCTTACAACTAATAATAATAATAATAATAATAATAATAATAGCATGAAGAAGAGGAGTGTGTGTGGAGAGAGATTGGTTCACAGAAATCAAGAGTTCGATCGTCAAGGGTATTCCATTTTCAAAGCTATCAGCCTGTTTTGGATACAATTTGTTTAGTTCTGAAGGCAGGACGAGAAGCAAACTAACCAAGGAGACAAGCCACCCAGAACGAAGGAGAAATTTCCCGACAGTTGGAACTATTGACCAGTATAACCACTTCCCTCCAGAAGTTATGAGTGCTCCATCACTGGAGGCTTACCAGGTGAGATGAGACAACCCACTGTCTGAAATGACCTAGGGTTTCCTGCCTGAGCAAGGGGTTGGATTAGAAGACCTCCAAGGTCCCTCCCAGCTCTGTTATTCTGTGGCCATCCTTAGTGGCTGACTTACAATTGTCCATCCACATCTGCTTATCTCAGGGCCGTGGGAAGGACTCGATAGGTGGACTGAAATGCTAAATTATTATTATTATTATTTATTTATTTTGATTTGTATACCGCCCCTATTCCACAGACTCGGGGCGGTAAATCCAGTCTGAACATCTGGCTGGCTGGGTGGCGGCCCAACGATAACTATACCGTGAAGAGCCGGAGAGCTGCTGTGGATGTTGTAGCACCTGGAGACAGCAGAATGGAAGAGAAAGACTTGGAGGAGAAGATGGCAATATACAAAGTACAAAGAATGACAGGCGCCTCGGGTGCAACTCCAAAACGTCTGGAGCAGCCCTTGAACCCTGTCGGCATTGACAAAATACCCGTCGGTCAGTTGCAAAAAGGCAGCTTTACACGGAACTGAGACCTTTAACACCATCACATTTCAACACCTTCCTATCCCAGGTCCTTGGGAAGGACCCGATCGATGGACAAACGCCCCCAAATCTGTCAAAACCTCTAGCAACCATCTAGCAATGTATAAGTCCGCGTCTCCATTTATTTCCAATTTTTCAGCCACTTCCTTTTTCTTCTTCTTCTTTTTTTATATGGCTGGCCCACCAGCTCCGGAGGCATATCTGATGCCAAATGACTTTTTTTTTAAAAAGTATGTGTGTGTGTGAAAGATTCATTCTTGTGATTGCGTTCCCACGATTGCCACTTCCCACAAAGATGGGGACGCCGACAGCGAGATGGCCTTGGGAACACCATTTCCCCATGACTCCCCTTTCCGCTATTCCGGTGTCTCCCCATCACTACCCTCCCCGTTATTCCTCTAAAACACGAAATGCCGCCATGAACAAACCAATTAAGAGCTGAAATGGGCTCGACATCCCCCAACCTCTATTCGGCTTCCAATTTCAGAACCGGGACACATAAACCTCATTAATTTATGAAAAGAAGAAATCTCTGCAGGATCCTGGGAGAGGGTCAGCTTGCTTCACTGGAGCACAGCACCTCAATAATGTATCGGAGAACATTGGTAATGATATCCTAAAATATTAAACATAAAGGCTTGTTTTTTTTCCCCTCCTCACCCCCCTCCCATCGGCGAACTTGTTTTCTTTAAACCCATCTCATGGTTTCTGTGGTTGGACAGATGGGAAATTATAGTCGGTTGCACCATCAGCCAGATGTTCAGTCTGGACCAGTCCTTCTGAAGGACCCCAGTAGGCAGATGTGGATGTTTGATGGGGTTAAAGGTCTTGCCGCAGGATGTAAGCTGTTCCGAGCAAAGCTGCCTTTTGCAATTGACCGATGGGGATTGTGTCAATGCCGACGGCGTTCAAAGGGTATTTTTAGGTGCCTATGGCTATTGGCACCATCTTCGCTTTCTTTTGCCATAGTTGTTCGACTTCTGTTTGCAGGCCTTTATATTTTATGACTTGGACATAAAATATAACACAGGGGAGAATCTATGGAGATTCTCAGTCATCCAGGTCATGGATGCCTTGAGCAGGGGATTGGGCTAAAAGACCTTTGAGGTCCCTTCCAGCCCTAAGATTGTATGATTTTATGATTCAACCACCAAGAAACCTGGTTTCTTTTTGCCACTTGTCTGCAGGGTGGATGGAAGAAAAAGAAATGAATACGGAAGTATTATTAGGTAGAAGTATTGCAAGACACGGAATGTGAATATAAATTGAAAAAACTCAGATTAACCTAGGGCCAGGCAAGGACCACTTCAGAATACTTTTCAGGGAGGAAAACTAAAAGAATCAGAACCTGTCATTAAACCTGTATTTATTAAACTTAAAAAAAGAAATACAGGAAAAGAGAGCTTTGGAAGAGAGAAATGCCTTCCGTTTCCCAGATCTGTTTTGCCCTCAAGTTCTTCTTTAATTTAATAAAGTTAGCCAGCGGGGCCTTTCATTAACCAGAGCTCCAATTTTTGGTTTTATCACAAGATGGATGTCATCTTTTTTTCCGAGATAAGTGCCTGCAAAGTATTGTTCCAGGCCACGGAAGATGACTTGAAGGACTGCGGGGGGCTCAGGGGTGGTGAGATCCGTGATAAATGTTCTTGATTAGAGGTAAAAGGGTCACTTCAACCTTGCAGGGGCTTCTCGAGTGTATTTAGCAAGTGACCTCAAGGACAAACGCCCGTCTGGGAGAGGAAGAAGATATTGTATTTTCTCCGCCAGGCTCTTAATCAAGCAGTGACAGGCCTCATGTTTGGAAGTGCAGCCTTCCATAAAGATTGTAGGCCTCTCATCATTTTGCGTCGGCAAAGAGCTGCCCCGTGTGTCAAAAGTTTGGGAGAGAGATTGCAAGGCTGAACACAATCAGGGAGGGAGGGAAGGAGAACAAAGAGGGAAGGATGGAATAAAGGGAGGGAGGGATGGTGAGAGGGTGGGAAGAAGAACAAAGAGGGAGGGAGGGAGGGAGGGAGGAAGGGATCAAAAGACACTACAGCAGCAATACCTACAGAAATTATGGTGGCCCACAATGGAAAAAAAAATAACAAAAATGCCACCGCACCTTGAAAACTATAACTTAATGATATGAACATTTGTTAAGTGTGTTGGGTGACATAATCTCCAATATATGTTGCCATATTATTTGGGCCATCTTTAAGATGATACAAGATGCTTCAATGTTCTTATCACAACACATTAGCTTGCAAACATGAACAACTATTGCATTTTAAGGTGGATCCATATTAGTAATATTTAAAGTTCTAAGAAAAATATATTGCTTCCTTTTAGGTGTTCTGTATTTTTGTATTTCTTTGTCACTGAATGTTATCAGACTTTTATGTGCATCTTACGGTATATGCAGAGTCTGAATGAAGAAATAATACCAAAGCATTGTGCTTGTTTTACTTATTTCATAAACAAAGTCATTCAACACATATTATTGTGATGATCCATTAAAATACCTTGACTCCTGCTTGACCTTGACAACTGAATTTATTATTCTTAGTTCTCCTTGTCTCAAAAGTGCTTTTTCAAAAGGCAACAGGACTTTTGTTTTTTTTCCTTGAAGAAGTTTCACTTCTCAGCCAAGAAGCTTCTTCAGTTCAGGGGTGAAGATAGCCCCTCCCTAATAGTTCACAAAACTATATTGTAGGTGTAGAAGCCTCAGTCTGGCAAGATCTTATCTAAAAGTGTGAAAACAATAAAGAATTCAGCTTGGAAGAATCACTGCATGTCATTTTTGGTTTTGGGCCTGACAGAAATGTATTTCACTTTAATAACACATTATATTGGCCTGCTCTGTCAGCAGAAGTGCTAACTGAGATAGAGAGCAGTATATTATCATACTGTTGACATTTACTGTGCTAATAAGCTGAATTCTTTCACACACTTTCACACTGCTGCAAATGCATGCTTATCCCAGCAAATAGTGTCTGTACACTTAACATGGTTTCCCATGTTTGGTGTCGGCTTCTGATTCCACATCTGCAAACTTTCTATGTCATGTATTCATTCTATGTTGCTCAGAGTTATCCACAGAAATCCAAGTTTTGATGAACATTTACATATATGACAAGCTGGATGAGCAAACCCTAGCAGAGAAGAGAACAGATTAATAAATAAATTATGTCATTCTATCCGCAACATTAATCTTGGGGACTAGGCAAATAAAGAAAAACAAGTCTTTGTTAATTAGCTTATTTAAATTCACACACACATCATTTTCAATAAATCTTCTTCTGAATGTTAAGCATGTAATTTTAAGCTTTGAGAAATTCTTGTTTTTATATGCCATGAGTGGAAGAGAAGAAGCCCCTCACATCCCCTCCCAAGTCTACAGACCTCAGACATCTGTCCTCTGGTCTTCCAAGGTCTCTTTATTTAACTTAGCCATCTTTTAGAAAAGTATCTCCCAAACATAACCTGACTTTTAAATAAAAAAGCTTTTCAAGATACCAGTATCAGAGTAGTTGGCGATATGGGAACCTAAAGAGATTGGATCCCTTGATAACTAAGAGAAGTCAATTTCCATTTTTCATTTTGCACATATGAACATTTTAATCTACTCGGCTGGTCATAAAAGCACCTTTTTACCAGCAGGAAAATGAAAGAAGCTTCTCTCTACCATCCTGTTCTCCCTCATTTGAGGGGAGGGGGGGCAGTTCTGAGTTGGTGGACACAGCACTAAGCTACACCACCAGTATTTTAGTTTCTAAAGGTCTCTGATCCCATAGCACTATTAAAACCTGAATAAGTGGAAAGGTGGGCTATGCTTAAGACCGCTCCTTAGCAACATGCTATCTTCCTACTCATTCATGTTTTAATTTAATGCTTTAATTACACGAATCTTTAAAAAACTAGTCGGGGTAGGAAACCTGGAGAGTTTCAAGAAAAAAAATTCAGTGGTACACGGGCGCCTAAATAGCCAAAGTGCAAGTTATGTGGGAGACCCGCCATTACTGTTCTACCATCTCCCTCCCTCTCAATATAGCCCAGCAAATTGCCAAATTGGTTCAGACAATACTGGAGGCAAAGGCTCTTTGGCTATCAGCTCCTTATGCCATTTCTTACTTATTCATGAGGACCCTGGCGCTCCCTGAACTCAGTTGTTTTCTTGTAGATGTTTCATTATCCAACTAGATAACATCATCAGTGCTAGAAGGATATTACATTGTTGGGTAATGAAACGTCTGCAAGAAAACAGCCTAGCTCAGGGAGCACCAAGAACTCCACTGTTCAACCCTGACATATGTATATTCTGTTTTATCTCCCTTTTTATAACTTTCTAATCCCTTAATTCAGGGGAAGAGTCGGGGTGACTGGATGGAGTGGATGCCCTTCCTGAAGCCATGTTTCTATATCTATCTATCTATCTATCTATCTATCTGTCTGTCTGTCTGTCTGTCTGTCTGTCTGTCTGTCTGTCTGTCTG
>JANHFL010008427.1:132835-143520 GCA_032468155.1 Oxyrhabdium leporinum
TCTATCTATCTATCTATCTATCTATCTATCTATCTATCTATCTATCCATCCATCCATCCATCCATCCATCCATCCATAAATATATACACACAAATACCCAAATTAGCTAACTATTCCTTATTTGGAGGAATGAGTTATATTTCCCCCTGCATGTCACAACAACTTGAAGTGGAAGGACAATTTTGAACAGCCTGAGTAAATATACTGTACTGCTGCTTTAAGAAGATTAACAACTCCTTTCACCTGTGCACCAATTAAAGACAAAAATCTAAGAAAACAATCAAGTTGCCGATATAATCTCCCATTTACAGTCATCAGGCCCAAAATGCATATGCAGTTCTTGCACCCAAATTAAATTGGTTGGAATTCGCTTCATGTTTCTAGATCTCATGACTGGGCTTTATAGCAGCAAGATTTTAACTGTTCAATCAGTGATTCCTAAACTGGGAATAATTAACCCCAAGGGAATAACCTGGGTATGCCCTAGTGGGCATCATATTTAGAAACAGGACAAACGCAATAGATTTTAGGTTTCTAAATGTACAGGTATTTGTGATTTTTTCCCCCCCAATCTTAAACATGGATGAACATTGTTCCAACTAAATTGCATTTTAAGAGAAAGCCGTTTCATAAATTATTCACATCTAATTGAGATGCTACAAAGATGCTTCTGGGATCTACAGCTACAAAATTATTGTTTTGCAAAATTGAAATATATATCATAATTGCATATTTGCAATATTTGAATCTGCTTCCACAAATTTATTTATGCACTGAAACATACCTCGTAACTGGATTTGTGGCACTTGGGGGCACACAGTTGGGTATTCAATATTCTGATAGTGAAAGACAGAGGTAAACAACTTTTTGGGTGGTTGGGCATTTTGAGAGCACATCATTAAGTGCTTTTGGAACATGACTGCCATGGTGAGCATGATTATTCGTAAAACACTTTCTACAAGCTCTTTATATCAAACACTCATTTTACATTTTTCAGAGTTATCCAGAGAAATCCAAGTTTGATGAATATTTAGAGATAGTCCTCAGCTTATGACTACATGAGCCGTGATGGCACAGCTGTTAAAGTGCAGTACTGCAGGCTACTTCTGCTGACTGCCGGGTGACTGCAATTTGGCAGTTCAAATCTCACCAGGCTCAAGGTTGACTCAACCTTCCATCCTTCCGAGGTGAGTAAAAGGAGGACCCAGATCGTTGGGGGCAATATGCTGACTCCATAAACCGCTTAGAGAGGGCTGTAAAGCACTGTGAAACAGTATATAAGTCTAAGTGCTATTGCTATTGCTACAACTGTGCCTAAAATGTTTGTGGTTAAGTGATATTTTACGACCTTTCTTGCTATAATTGTTAAGTGCAACACTTCCGTTAAGTTAGTAACACGGTTAAGTGAAGCTAGCTTCCCTACTGACTTTGCTTGTCAGAAGGCTGCATAAAGTAATCGCATGACCCTGTGACACTGCAACCGTCTCTGGAACTAGAGGGCTTTTATATCCTCTGTTTTGTTGGAACAGAGCTGAACATACTTCTTCCCATTAACCTTTCCAGGCACCAAAATAGAACCCCAACCTTGTCTCTGCCCCTTCTGAAATGAAGACATACAGGTGATTATCATTGGTACACTGGTACTTGATTCCATAAGTATGATCTTCCCAAGTAACTTCATGCAAATATTATAATAAGAGAGAGGATATGGGCTTCTGTGGCACCCCAGAACTAGAGCAACACAGTTCCCCCATTCCCACAATTATAGGTAGTTCAGAAGAAGGTCATTGAGAGATCAAACATGACAGGAGGGTCACATTACCCATATCTCAATCCACCCATAAGTTATCCAACATAGACATTAATGTGGGTTTAATCTACATATGAATTCAGGGTTGAAGTCCAGAAATCTGGGAACCCCAGGTTGGGAAACACTACTTTTAACTCCTCTTCCATTATACAGATAGTCCTTGACTTACAACCATTCATTTGGTGACCGTTCAAAGTTACAACAGCACTGAAAAAAGGACTTATGACAGGTCCTCACACTAACTGTCACAGCAGCCCCATGATCAAACGTCAGGTACTTGATAACTGGTATGTATTTACAATAGTTACAGTGTCCCGGGGGTCAAGTGAATGCCAATCATGCAACCTTCCCAGCTGGCTTTTGACAAGCAAGTCAATGGGGGAAATCGTATTCGATTAACAATTGTGTGATTCACTTAATGAATGGTAAAAAAAATGTCATAAAATGGGGCATGATTCATTTAACTGCCTTGCTTAGCAACATTAATTTTGAGCTCAACTGTGGTTGTATGTCGAGGACTACCTGTAAACAGGATATAAATGAACAATCACATCATCTAAGTGCTAAACATAGAGATGCTGGATTGGGAGAATCAACAGCACTGCAGTACTTTCCTCCAAGTTACCATCTTAGTAAAAAATTAGGTATCAGTTTAAAGTGTTTGATTGGAAGGAAAAAGGTAACTATTATTTGTCATGTCCCAGCATATAACTTTTATATACTGTTGTTGCTCTCTAGCCCCATTTAGTGGCTGGAAAGACAAATACCAAGTATATTCTTTGAAGCTGACCCCACCCCATTACCCATCAGACTGCACTCTCAAAACAAGTGCAAGTTGGGAAGTCAGAGTCCATTTCCTTTAACATTTGGAGAAGGCAGACACACAAAGAAGAATTAATCTGTGGCACATGGTCATCCAAGGACATCCCACACACAGAACATCGCTGGTGAGATTTAGTTTATTTGTATTTATTAATTGTTATGTTCAGCAGCAACTCTTGTATTTGGTTCTCATGTATGTATCCCTATTTTCCCCAGTTTCAACATATCCTGTTCTTTCAATAAAGCATTCAGATCTACGCACATGGTCTGTTTTATTGGAGGATAGGTGGGTTTAGCTGCATGTCGAACTGCACATAGACTAATATGTAATGAGGACAGAACAATATTATTCAATTAAATTAATAATTACATATTTAAATGACATGATTGGTCATCATATGGTTAGTATACAAGGAGCCAGTCTCTAATGACGCAAAGGACCATTTACAAAAACTAAGAAATATGAGACACGATCAATATAAAGTAACATTAAAGCCTCATTTTAATAATCAAATAGCCAGGGTAAGGGATGAACCCTACATTATTACTTTTTTCTTTTCTTTTTTCAATCTTTAGAACTTATGCTTGGGAGAAAGAATTACTATTGCAGATTTCCAGGTTCTTCTGACTAGCATCATTCATTCACCCATCATAATTTCCCATCTTCAGTTGAAGAAGGTTAAAAAAAAAAGTGACAGAAATATGACACCCATTAGAATCTGCTGTGTCAAAAGCTGCCAACAGTAAAGATGTAGGACTTATCTAAAACTGTCAGGAAATGATGCTGAATGGAATTTTCCCCTACTAATACAAATGCAAACAGAATAAAATTAGATACTCAGAATAACTGGTGAGGAGTATGTGAGTGCGTGCAATACAGAGAGGCACGCCTAGATAAACTGTCACAATACGTTGCACATCAGTAGTTTTCAAACTGTTTTCGGGGATAGTTTTCCTACCCGTACGAAATTCATTCTCTGCACTACTGCATCAAGTAACCATTCAGTGGAGCCCTTTCAACGATAAAAGATTTATTTTAACTAAACCTCAAGAGAGAGGCATCATAACATTTTGGAACTTTCCATGCTTAATTTGTTAGGCTCTTTGATAAATCCACTCATATTTGCTGACAGTGGTATCAACATTAAGAGTGGCTTCTACTGAAGCATCCAAAAACGCTTTCTGATTCAGTTGCATGAGATTATCTCTAACAAAAAAGCTTCAGGAGTTAGACAGGATACTTAAGGGCTGTTGTTCTACTCGAGTACGCTTGGATGAAAGCAATTTTTCTGGGTCTATTGCAATATAAAGTTGACACCAAAATATCCTTGGTTGATGATTGGATAGCTTCTGTCAGAAAAGAGATGTTGGAATACAGGTGGTGGTGTTTTAGCCTCCTCTGAAGATTTGACACCATCAATCCTCTATTTTAGTAGCTAAAGAGAGCATCTGAAGAAGTTTACATTCTAATCTGTGGGTCAGTTTCAATTTATAGCATTGGGGGATTTCAAGGCAAGTATAAATGCCTGGAGATTCCAGAGATCTTTTTCTCATGTTCCTCATTATCCATTCAAAATCACAATGGAGAACTTTCACTTCCTGCAAAGCATCATACCTAGTTCTGCTAGGGTCTCGAATAGAGAAAATACTCTCAAGAAAATAAAATGTCCTTTAAGTTAAGCTTGACTTCTAGAGCAGGAGTGTCAAACTCAAGGCCTATGGGCCACATCCGGCCTGCGGATGCTTAGATCTGGCCTGCAGGGCTGCCCTGGAAACAGCGAAGGACCAGCCCACAGTGCCTCTGCCAGTGAAAATGGAGCTCCCGAGCTCTGTTTTCTCTGGCAGAAGGTTGCAGGAAACTGTCACAGCCTAAAATGGAACTCAGGAGTGTCAGCGTTCCATCCAAGTTCCAATAAATCACTCACCACTCAGATAGTTTATCTAAGTAAGAGTTTATTAAAGAAACCTTGTTGGCACATCTAGGAAAAACCTGAATCTGAAGGCCCAGGTTTTTCCACACCCAAAAGAGAATTACAGATCCACCTTCTTTTAACCATCATCAATCACATTCCCCAATCATGGATTAAACCCAGCATTCCTTCTTCCATCTTGGCACTCCTCTTCCAGGTGCTGCACAGAAAGGCCTTGACATTCCTAGAAAGAATTTTGTTTTGACTACAACCCCTCTAACAGCATGAGAAAGAACCCCCTCCCTATTTCCCATGTGTAATTATGTGATAGCCTGCAGAGGCCTTGGTTTCATAGCTTCCAAGGCTGACAAGAAGCCTGTTTTCACCGGCAGAGCACTCGGGCCTCCACAGGTGCCCCTGACACAAGTGATGTTGAGCTGGCTAGGCCCCCTGCCCCCCAAGTCTCCCCGAGGTCAAACACAATCCTGATGCCCCCCTCAATTAAATCGAGTTTGACACCCCCTGGTCTAGAGGCTTTATGAATGGATCCTACAGGCTTCTTGGCAGCAGGATGGAGGTGGTTTGCCACTGCTGCCTTCTGGAATAATTTTTTTGATGTTCAGAGCTAACCTACAGCCCTGGTACTACCTGATTGCCTATCCAAATACTAATCAAAGATCTTGCTTAGCTCCAAAATCCAAACAACTTCAACTAGCCACTGCCATTTGCTGAGGCCAGTGTGGCAATGATCACTTTTTCTTACCCTCCCCTAGAAATTAAACTACTTTTATGATCCTATTGTTACTTAAAGAAGCTTATTTATCTACTGTTTCACTAGAACCTACAACAGGTCTTGGAGCACCCCAGTTCCCAGAAATGCATTTTAAAACCACTGTACCATGCAAACAAAATTCTGACAGAATTTTATGCCAATAGCATCCCAGACTAGAGAAGCTAAAGTGTTTTGTTTTGTTTTTTGCAACATACCAGAATGCATATTTAATGGGCATTAGTGATATTTAGCAGTCTGATGGTAAAGTCTTGTAGAGCAGTCTTGGGGCTTTCAGTGGCTACTGGCAGCAAAGGAGACTGTTTGGTTCAGCTTACCAGCAGGTGTTGACAGATAGACAGGGTGGAAGGGCAGTGCTTACAAGAGGAAAGGGAATGTGATGGGAACATTTTACATGTTTACAGATGCTTGAGCTGAGAGCAGGGGAAATAAAGTATACATCGAGTAATTTATCCCCATGCTAAGAAGGGGGGGGGGAAACGGTGATAAAACACATCTCAGAGGAAACTGGTATTACCTCTTGCTTGACATGCAAGATGCAAGCTGTGGGAGGATGTAAAAAGTCCTCACACCCCTGTTAAAATGCCAGGATTTTGAGATGTAAAAAAAAAAAAAATCAGACTAAAATAAATCACTTCAGCATTATTTTCCTCCTTTAATATAACATATAAGCTGTACAATTCAATTGAAAAACAAACTGAAATCTTTTAGTGGGAAAAAAATGAATGAAAAATTAAAATAATGTTACATTTCAAAAACCTGGCATTTTAACAGGGTTGTGTAGACTTTTTATATACCCTGTATATAGCTAAAGAGGGGAAAGCAAAAAAAAAAGAAGAAGAAAGAAAAATGATGGAGCTGGCGGTATTTCCAAAATATGTTTCAGAACTTGATCAGACTCCTGATCAAAGACTGAGCTGATCTAAAACGGCCAAATGAGGTTTTACAATGCCAGTCATTCTGCATAAAATATAAGACTTTACAGATTATGTATCTCTTACGTTGTAACTCTTAGAGCACCACCACCATAAATATTTTAAAAATTCAACCCAAATAGTCCTCATTTATTGATCACCTTGTTTAGCAACTGTTTGCAGTTACGACCGTGATGAAAAAGTAACTTTCCGACCAGTCCTCACATTTGTGACCTTCACAGCTCTGTATAGAAAACTAAAGTAAGATCATAATTAGAGTCACACTTTCACTTACAGACTGCTTTGCTTAATGACTGAGTTGCTGGTCCCAACTGTAGTCACTAAATAAGGACTACCACAGTTGTTCACACACACAGTCTTTCCAATGGTGCTTTCCAATTTGCAGAAATCACTGCAAATCCATCAGTGGCAAACTGTAGCACCAATAGTTCCAATTTTAAAAAGCCATTGAGTAGAAGGAGAGTGTGAGCAGGGAAAACAGCTTTACTGCTTTTATAAATCTCACTCCTTCCACCCCAGAAAATAATCCTGCTATCCATGGAGAGATTGTGACCATTTCTACGTCATTAAATTCAATTCAATTTTTACTGCCCTAACGCCAGGTACAAACAAAATATTGAATAATATGACAGACAGACAGACAGACAGACAGAGGCAGGCAGGCAGGCAGGCAGACAGACGAGAGAATGTGTATGTGTAAAAGAAAAGCAATACATATAACTGAGTCTAAAAATAATTAAAAGCATACAGTAGTTATTAAAATAAATCCAAACAAAATACTCTTATAAGAACTTCCAATCCTAAGTAATGGTATTGCATATAGTTCAAATGATAGCCGAGAATTGGGAGACTTTAAGATTATTTTCTAGTCCTTGTCTGACAGTAGCACCATTAAATAGAAATCACTCTCTCTGCCTGGGAATTCCTTCAGGACAGAGTATGTAAGGATCTGTCTAGAGTCCTTATATTAGAGCAGTGTAATAGAGTATGTCCTAGACCTAGAGTTTCTATTGAACTCTTGCCTTCAGATGTTTTAAGTCCTTTATCACTGGAGGTTTTTAAGAAAAAACTGGAGAGCCACCTATCTGATATGGTATAGTGTCTCCTGCTTGAGCAGGGGGTTGGACTAGAAGACCTCCAGCTCTATTCTGATTTAACCTATATAATTTAAACTTCTCTTTCCTTTCTAAATGGGTCAGGTACAAGGAAAGGAACCTGGCTAAAAACTGGAGCTCCTTCAGCTTCAAATCACTGATTCTTCAGAGGGAATTCAAATCACCCACCCTACAATCACATGCCAAATAGAGAGAGAAACGGGGAGCACGTTTGGGATTTAAAAAGAAAATAACTATATTTGTAAATGCAAAGCTGGATACAACTACTGATGTGGCTCTTGTGGGGAGGTTTCCCTAACTGGACCTCCCATTATCCCCATCCCCGGTTGCAGATGGGGCAGGAATATCACCAGCCACAATATCTGGGCGGCCCCGATGGTGAGCCTTGTTTTAGGGGAGATCCTGGCTCTATTTTCCTCGAGGCAAAACAAAAGCAAGTGGTTTTTGCACGTCACGATGAGGATCCAGGTAAAGGCGGCGACGAAATCGCCAGAGAGGCCACCGGGGCAAAGCAATCACCTGACACTTCCAGCACCTCGCATTCGTCTCGCCCACAGTAAATGGCAGCAATGGCAGACAGCTCCTCCAAAGCCAACGCCGACATGGCAGCAAGGCGACTTCTCGCTGTCGCCCCCCTCCGGTCGCCAAAGCACAGGCGAGAGCAACGCTTCCACTTCCGCCGGCGGGAAAAGCCAGAGCCCAGGGAAAACAAAACATATCCCCACCAGGGGGCGCTGCGCTTGCTTTCAGTGCTCGGCAGCCCGAACGGGGAGAGGGTGTTTCAAATGTCTTGAAGCTGAGGATCGAGTCCCACGTGGGGAAAAAACCCGCACATTGCGACTGGATCACCTTAATCCCCACTGATGAGGTCCCCAAGGAAGAGATGAGACGAATGATGAATTATATGTTTTGCAGAAAGTCTACGGATCCTAAAGTTTTGCCTAGTGGCATCAGGCTAGAGAGTGGGAGACTTGTGATTTCAAGTTAAAGCCTTAGCCATGAAAGTGGGCTGGGGTGATTTTGGGCCAGCCACCCTCTCGACCCAACCCAGCTCACAGAGTTGTTGTTATTGTTGTTGTTGCAGGGAAAATAGGAAGAGAAAGGAGTATTGTGTGTGTTTTTCACCTTGAGTTCTTTGTAAACATAATAAAGGCGAGGTATAAATAAATGAATAAATAAGTAAAAAAGTTGCAAAGTTTGAGAAACGCTGCTTTAGTGCATCGGTATCAGTACAGGTAGTCCTCGACTCAATAGTTTGCGACCAAGTTAAAATGGTACTGAAAAAAGTGACTTACGATCATTTTTCACATTTACGACTGTTGCAACATCCTCACAGTCATGTGATCAAAATTTGGATGCTTGGCCATTGGTTCATATTTATGATGATTGCAGTGTCCTGAGGTCATGGGATCCCTTTTTGAGACCTTCCGACAAGCAAAGTCAATGGGGAAGCCAGATTTACTAAACAACCATGTTACTAACTTAACCACAGTGATAACTGGCAAGAAAGTCGTAAAAAGGGGGGACATTCATATAACAAATTTCTGACTGAAGAACAAAAAAAAATGGCCTCAGTTGTAGTCATAAGTCGAGGACTGCCTGTATTCTTTATTTTAGCATCTCCTAATGAGGTCCTTGAGAGGTGTTGGACAATATTCCGTAACATTTCAAACATCCAATGGAGCTGGATTATGGCTATTGTAATCCTACCCATCTTTGGGGGAGGGGAGGCTGGAACAATGCTTAGAATAATAGGATTAGTACATGAGACGTGTTCAGATTTCATCTATGCAAAGTAGATGATCTTTCTTTGAAACCTGGCTGTCCCTGGTCCACATCTACCTCACAGGGCTGTTGCTGAAAGCTATCCTCATTCGGTTGGATGAAGAGGAGAAGCAGCAGGCTGAATCTCGAGCTACCTGTTGTTGGGAGGAGAGGGGAAATTAAAAGAATAATGTTCGTGAAGTGTTGCTAATGCATCAAGTAAATAATTCCCTGCATAAAGCCACTCTCTCACTCTCAACCCAATCCACCTCACAGGGTTGTTGTTGTGGGAAAAGTAGGAGGAGGTAGGAGGATTATGTATGTTTCTCATCTTGAGTTATTTATAAAAATAATAAAGGCAAGATAAAAATAAATTGTCACATGAGGCATCTTGAAATATGTTAGAAGAGTACAATATTCACAATCTGAATAAAATTGATACATTAACAATCACTGCCTTATTTTACATTTCAAACTGTATAAGAATCCTTGAACAATTTGTTGTGTTGTTGTTAAATTACTAATTGTTTGAAACGACCATAAAGATGTTCTCAGGGCATCCTTCATCTTGGATAATTCAGGCATGACAGTTACAAAGATTGGGCTTGAAATATATTTTCACAAAGGTAGAACTTATCAACATTGCCCAGAGATCACAAAAACCAAATTATTCCTTTTCTTTCGTTCTGAAAGACATATATTTACAGGTAGCCCTCAGCTCAACCATTCAGCTAGTGACCATTTAAAATTACAATGGCACTGAAAAATGTGACTTACATTCCTTGCACATACGACTTTTACAGCATCAACGTGGTCACATGATCAAAATTCAGGCAAGTGGCATGTACTTACAACAGTTGTAGCATCCCCACCAATACGACATGATAGGCACCTCTGAAACTTGGTGAAATAATGGCACGCAACACTGTAAAATTACAATTATTCAACAGGAATAGGATGGGGGTGTTGTGTTGTATATAGATAAAAATATACAGGAACTGGAGAACTTAAATCCTGTTTAAAGTGTTAGAGTGATACATCAGAGTAAGAGTGATACATCAGTATGGACTACTTAGGCAGGGAGAAGGTAGAGATAGCAGAAGTTCTTTCTGTGTCAGATGAACAATTCAGAAGTTGATGTAGGAGTAAGTAGAATTAAGTTTGTAAAACAACAGGAAATAAGCGGTAAAAGCATTCATCTTCTGTATAAAAAAGAACTGAAACTTTCACAGCAAACTTTTTTATTGTTGCATTCCTGCTTTTCCTTTCTGTTCTTTGAGGGGGTTTTTTTTAATACATTTCAATATTTTTTAAACCCAGTCAATGTAAATGTCTTTTAAACTGACACTATCTAAAAATACTGAGGTCCCCGTGCGTAAGTTCCTGCACTATGACATTTGGAAGTCATCAAATGAGACAGCATAATGTCAGTTTGATATTTGTCACCCTATGCAAATATCAGCTTCGTGTCAAAGATTAAATCCCATCTAAATGTAATGCATTTTCTTGTAGTCACCAACTTGTGAAAATGTTAAATAT
>JANHFL010008427.1:152457-182917 GCA_032468155.1 Oxyrhabdium leporinum
GGCAATAGGCGATGCGATCTCTGCAGCCTGAAACATCTGATCACTGGGAGGCTGATCCAATCAACAATCAGCTGCTTGTGCTAAATCAGGCTGTGCTGAAGCTGACTAGGCTGTTTGCTGTTTGCTGCAAGCAGGCAAATTGCTGGGAGGCAGAGGCAGATATTTTTTTTTCTTGTTTCCTCCCCAAAAGCTAGGTATTATACTTCGGAGCGTCTTATAGTCCGAAAAATACAGTAAATGATCTTGATACATGAGGAACCTCTGAGTATTCTGATAAAATTTGACTAAAAGGTCAATACAAATAGAAAACTCTGCCCTATAATTTTAAAATAAAGGTGCATTTAAAATAATTTATTTTTCCATCATCCCCACTTCGAGCATAAATACACACCATCAAATAGAAGCACTGGTAACATAAACTTTATTAAAGTTTACTGTCAGAATAACACTAGATTGAAATAATATAGTCCTGTTCACACCATATAAAATCAATTATGAAGTCCAGCGCCACCAAGCCACCTTCATCCTGTCCCACACTGCAGTCAGGGAATCAAAAGCTGGACGAACATCCAAAATGGTAAATTGATAGCTTTTATCTACATTTCCTCCATCATAATAATCAATAATATATCGGACTTGTGTTCCACAGCGGTCAATAATCCAATCATGTCTATCAAAAGGAAGTTCATAGCTGGAAAGAAATGCAAATCATAATTATGTTCTCTCTATATATATAATATGTAGCTCACATTTGCAATTCTAATTGTAGGCGGTACCATATTACCAATAATGAATCTTCTGTTGAAAACCAAAAAAAACCCTAATTTTAAGATTTTTCTCCTTTTAAATAGAAAAAAACATCAACATACCCCATCCAGGATCGTATTCTAGCTCTTGGAGAATATTTCTTAGGTTTACCTCCAAATTGTACAAGTGTTGGTCCACATGGACAGTCCCTAAAAAAGTTTTAGAATTGTGTAATAAAAAGCAATGCAGAAAAATAAACTGAACACATCCAACCAAGACACAAATTTCAGCCCTACACAGCCATAACTATGGCTTAGAAGTCATAGCAAAAGAAGTCCCCAATTCAGAAAATAAAATATTGTGTCTTACAAAATGTTCACAAGAAATATCAATTAAAAGCAATCCTCTAGAGTTAATATGTATTATAATTCTATAATATATATTATATTAATTCTAAATATTAATCCTCTGTAGCAGTGTATGTTAACTATTTTATTTGGAGGGATATTTGAATATAAATCTGATGGAAAATTAAATATCTGTCATTTTTGTTAATAGGAAGTTTATGATTTCCAAAGAAGAAGCAGTATATGTAATCAATTTCATTTTCTAGTTTTTATATTATTTTATTACAGTAATGGAAATACTTATCCCAAAAAAAAATAAAAAAAAAAATTATTAGATTTTTAAAAACATTCTCCTGGCTTTTATAGCTCTGTTTAGAATGTAAGGATAGAGCAGTGAAGAACTGAATGATACATATTGTGCATCTCACTTACATAAGTAGTTTGGTAAGAAATGATAAAGACCATGCCCCCACATATCAGTATGCTTACTGATCTAGTGACAGAGTATAAACAACATTCAAACAGTGTGTTATGAATTCAGGTAGTCCTCGACTTATGGCTGAGTCAGTCATAGCCAAGCAATTGAATTTCGATCACATGACCATAGGGATGCTGCATGGTGATAAATGTGAAAACTGGTTATAAGTCACTTTTTTCAGTGCTGTTGTAACTTTAAACACCCACTAAATAAACTGTTGTAAGTTGAGGAATACTTGTACTTCAAGACAAATTGGGTTCTAGGAAATTAAACTGAGTCAGTTTGGTATAGTGCTTAAAGTATTAGACTAGAAATCAGGACACTACAAGTTCTGCCTTAGACACAAAGTTAATTGTGTTACTTTGGGCAGACAGCCCTAAGAAACACCCCTGAGAGGCAGACTGCTTCTGAAATGCTGCAAAGGAAATTGCAAGAACTAGGCCAGGCAGTCCTCAAGCGTCAACACTGATTCAAAGATACTGACTTAAAGGATAACTATTGACAATATAGGTTGAAAAAAAATAGCATCACTAGAATGTTCCAGAAATGTTTTCTATCAGTTTCCCATTTCTACTATTAGTGACATTTCTACTGACTTACAGCAGTTTGTTTAGTGACCATTTGAAGTTACAACAGAACTAAAATAAGTGACTTATGACCATTTTTCACACTTATGAAAGTGCAGCATCCCCATGGTCACGATTTATATTTGGATGCTTGACAACTGACTCACATTTATGACAGTTGCAGTGTCCCAGAGTCATGTGATCACCTTTTTGTGATCCTCTGACGAGCAAAGTCAATGGGGAAACCAGATTCACTTAACAACCATGTTACTAATTTAACAACTGCAGTAATTCACTTAACAAAGGCAAGAAAAGTAGTTAAATGGGGCAAAAGTCACTTAACAAATTTCTCACTTAGCAACATAAATTTTGGGCTCAATTGTGGTCGTACGTTGACTACTCCTAGTACTATTATTTTTTCAGAACACATTCAGCCATGCAAATCAGAAAGCTTTATCATTTAAGATTGTATATATACTTGCCTAAGATGAAGTAATTCCCATTTTAAAATTTCTTTCCAAGTCTGTTCATTGTTCCGATTATGAATTTTGATAATATTAGACATATCTTCTGGGCTCACGTCATCATTTTTCCATTTCCAGCTAACAAAAAGCAATACTGAAAAAGTTAGCAAGACGAAGAGGTGAGCTATTTATGTGGTATTTGCTAGTATAATGTAAGATTTAAGATGTTGGGATGGACTGGAAATATCCAGGTTCATGTCTTCATTTGACCACTGAGTTTGATGAGTGACTTTGGGCCAGTTCACTGTTATTTCCTACAACTGCTGTTGTGTAGAGGCAGTATTACATAATCTTCCACTCCCTGAAGAAAGCGGGGATATAAAATACAATATAATAAATATCTCAGTTTCCTTCTCCTCCTTTCACTCTTATTGGAAAAAAATTTTTTTTGCTGACCTTAAACATTGAATCAAGATTAACTTCTCCCTACTGTACTTTTACTAAACAAATAAATTGTGCAATTTAGAAAGCAAGTCCATAAATAACGCCACATAAAGAAACTACTAAAGAAGATTTTCAGCCAGTTTGGTATGATGGTTATTGTATCGGGCTAGAAATTGGAAGACGTATGATTTCTAGTCCTGGCTTAGGCACAAAGCCAGCTGCGTGACCATCTCTTTTAGCCCTAGGAAATAGGCAATGGCAAATCACTTCTGAAATCTTGCCAAGAACACTGCAGGGAGCCATCCAGGCAGACACCAGTCAACACTGGTTCAAAGGCGTGCACACATGCACACATACATATATTTAAAAAATGATTTTTAGATGCTTTTTTAAACTCTTAATAAACAACAAAGCCAATTAACATTTACCTTGCAAATCTGCCCCAAATTTCCAGATCGGTTGGGGCATGAATAGGAAGAAAAAGAAAAAAAATCCAATGCTGCTACATTATTACAACACTAATACTAACATAACAATTATTATTTATATAAAATTACAACTCAATTTTAAAACAAGATAACTCTTGATCACCTGGAATCAAACTGTCAGCAATAAAGAGTCAGTTCAAAAGCTAAAATTTTATGAATTTTGTTGGTAAAACTTTAGGTTTTGGTACTCAAGTTTGCTTTCAATTAATCTCCATAAGAAGAAGATTCAACCAATAAAGTGCTACCAATGGATATTACTGAAGCAGGCATATTAGTGTACTTTTAAAACTACTGCATCTCCAACTTAAGATAAATGACAACCATTTTTTCTGACCGACTTCTGGAAAGTGCAATTAACCTGAAGAATTCTTATATATTCCAAAAATCCTGTATATCGTCCAAACTATATTTTTCTATCATTTTTAATTTTTAATGAATTGTGGGTTTAGCTCCAGAAATCCCTAATAAACCGCAGCGGTTTGGAAGCAGCCAAGGAATCTGGACCAAAGAAGGAATGCAAAAATTATTTTAACTGAATATACTGCTATTCTAAATATGAAAATATGCTATTTTGAGTAAATTATATTCCTTTTGTAATCTTTCAAATATGTATAAATATATCATGTATAAATAATTGACAGTAACTATGCCCTTTCTACTCATATATTACAAAAAAAAAAAATCCTTTCTCACCATATTTAGGTAAGGGTGTTTCCAAAAAATCATTTTTGTGAGAATCTCAGTCAAATGTTACAAAAAGAAGGCATGAGAAATGTATTTTTTGGTTCTATACATATCATTATTCTGCAAAACTAATATAAAACTAAATTTATAATTCACTTACCCTTTTCTAAGCATTGCATTCCAAAACATCTGTTCTGAGGGATAAACCCATTTTTGTTCTGAATAAGCTCTAGGAATAGTTGACTCTTCTCTTACTGTAGATAATTGAAAAGGTTGCCCAAGGGATGGTTGTTGATTAGGAGGTGGCATCTAAATAAAATATTAAAACAGAAAGTTAGAGAAGCAAATACAGTATATTTAGTAACAAGTTTTTTTTTTCATTTATCAACTTGCTTCATTGCCTTTCAATTTAGGAAAAATAACTTTTAATTCTGGTATGTTGTTTTGACTAGAAGCCAAATACTCTGAATGGACTAACATGTATGTCTTTTAGTACTCCATCCAGATTTTACCTAATTCTGAGATTAACTAATTTATGCAGCTGCAGTTTTTCAACTACTTCCTTTCTATATTTGTAGATAAGTTTCTGAGAATCAAAAATCAATTCTTAACAATTCTGTGTATGCCCTTTTTAACTGAGATGCTTTTTTGGAACTATAACATATCTTACAGATTAGTAAGAATTATAAACAACTGGGAACAGTAGAGATGAAAACTGAAATTAAACATAACTAAAATTTAATTAGAAATAGAAAAAATGATGTAATGAACTGGCTGAAAGTTTTAATATATGGAAGCTACATTCCTATATATTATTATACATTACTAAATATAATGAGAGTATCTCCGATGCCAAACTATTAAAACAGCTGTGACATGCTCTTAGTTTAAAAACGGCACTGAAAGACTGCACTTCCACCTTGAGAGGAATAATTTCTCCTTTTTTTCATATTAAAAATTATCACTGTGAAGAGACGGTAATCCTGCACTTAACGTTTTTGGAAGTTGTTTACAACATTAGAATTTCATGTTATATGCCTCTCAAATTAATGACATTTCATCAATCTCTGAGTTCACCTAGTCAAATCATTAGAAACTAGCCAAATACTTATTCAAAAATGAATACAGGGGCCGTCACAAATATCTAAATTTATTGGCACAATCGCAATTACTTGAAAAATAGTTTTTCCAAAATTATGCTAATTGTGTTTTGAAAAAAGGCAGATGTAAAGAGGAATACATCTGGATCATTTCTAAGGGTAGCCAGGTGCAATGTTTTCAACTGGAAAATTTGTGTTCATCTTTGATATTGATTAGTTTAATTTAGTCTCAGTTCGAATATGACAAATGAAGGCATTAAGATTTTAAGAACTTATTTTGAAAGCAGAAACAGAGTAGTAGCAAAATAACACCTAATCTTATAAAACATCTCTTTTGTAATTGATAGCAGTGCACTGAAGGAACAAGACTGAAGTTACCATATTCCTAGGATCAATATTTTCTTCTGTAGGAGATTTAGCAGGGCATTGTACATATTCATATGCTCTTTCTTGATGTGCAGGAACAGATGGGTTCTGCTTCTCACTGGAACTGTCATCGGATTTCATTGGAGACGCTGAAACAGAAAAAAAAGTATTAAGACTCCAACTGTTAATCTACATGCTAGAAGTAAAACTTAATTCTGTAATGCAACTTCTAGTCTCTATTTCAGAAGGATTTTAAAGGTAAAAAAAGATTAGCAAGATCTATGGTACCCATTTTATCTTTAATGTTCTTCCAAACCATTAGAAACAAGCCAGAAATTTTACCTCTGAGCTATATTACTTCAATGGCTAAATTTAGCTTTCCTCTAAATGAAGGAGAGATAAAGAAGTATCATGCAGCAATTCTAACCTATTTCTACAACTAAATGAAGACAGAGTTTTCATGCTTATCAGTCAGTAGCTAAATACTTATAATGAAAATATGTATACTGCTCCTGTTTTTTAAAAATATATTTATTCCTGAAAAAATGCCTGGTTACTTTAATAAGAGTTAACAGTCACCTTCCACGTTCTTCTGATGCATGGGACATTGTGAGATTTCACTTTGAGGCTGCTCTGATACAGTTGTCTGAATTGTAGTTAGTGGAGAGGATGCAGATAAACCCATGACAACCTTGACTTTCTGCTTGACTTTAAATTACTGGATAGATCATCTGAAATTCAAATCCATATAATTTACAAGACAACAACAAAACACTTACAGACAAATAATATGCCTAACAGAAGGAATATTAAAAAATTGTATCAACTATAAAACAAATATCCTTTAAAATACTAGAATATTTTAGAATATTCTAAACAACTATTTCCATCATAAGTAAATATATTAATTCTCTCCAATATTTCATTTGTTCCTTAAACTCCCAATTTATTTCTTTTTCGGGATCCAATCCAATCCATTTTTTAAATCTTCCTCTTCTGCTGAGTCCATTCATTCTTCCTCCATATATTTCTTCAATAATTTATCTTCAATCACTCTCCCTGTATCATCAAACAACTGCAATGCACTTATTTTGTTTTGGTCACTTTTTTATAGTTCGTAGTCAATTATCATCCATTTAATGTTTTACCACATACATTTAAGAAACCTGTTTCCACTACATTAAATTTACTTTTATATTTTCCTTAGTCAACTCTCACTTTCAAACAACAAAGTAAACAAAAGCACACTCATTTATCTAAACTTTAAAGGATCTCACATATGATTTAAGAAAACAGGTTTGCAAAAGATATAAACAGCTGGGCAGAACTCTAAAATGGCAGTTGGCCATCTTTGCTTCTTTCAACAAACTTTCAATCATTAAAACAGGTACATAAAGTTACAGACATCAAATCTATCAAATAAATGCCCTTTCAAAGGCATTTAGGTTGATTGTCATCTTTACATGTTGTAATTAATTCTATAACTCAACTACACACAGTACGAAGAATAGCTTCCTTTCCATTTCGTGTAGATTCCAAAACTTAATTTCAATGGATGCAAGGCCAATTCCTTCACACAATGCATATTAATATCAGCCAACTTAAACATATTTCCCTAAATTAAAAAATCCCAAGGGCTACAATATTTCCCAAGCATTAATTTATCATGTATCCATAGTTATTTGCATGAAGACTTTTAGAAATGTATTAAGGGCTATATATGGGCAGAGAAGGGAGAAAAGAGATTGTAAACAAAACAGAAAATAGATATGTCCAGAATAAAAACTCTTTGCATAATTTCATTCATTTTTTTACATAAATTGATTTAAGCTACATCACTTCACATTTTATCAAGTTCTAAAAACACTAAGCTTAATTGTTAACAACTGGTTGCAACTGGGGCTAAATTGAATTCCATCCTCTACTCTTTTTTGGTACTTCTTTCAACTCTATAATCTTTTGAAGGTGTAGCAACTAGAACAGTACATTGTATATAAAATGGGCCACGTTCAGAATTTTATGCCATTATGATAGTACTTTCGAAATATAATTCCTACAGCAAACTATGCCAATGCATTCATCAAGCTATCTATGACTCAAGATCTCTTTTCCAGTCAATGGTTAGTTCAGACCTCACTGAACACACTTTACATATACTTTTTTTCAGATACTATTCTCAGAATGTACTCATGGGAAAGGGAAATTATTCGTTACTTTACTGAATAATTATTTTTAATAATTTTCACATACAGATGAATGTTTTTTATCAAGGCATTTATCTTCATTTTAGAAAGGCTTTCAGATCATTAGCAATTGCCTTTTTGATTAACTGGTACTCTGTTTAAAAGCTTTTTTAATAAGCTGAGTTAATGGCTATACAATTTAGTCACAGTTTCTACTATTTTTCTGGAATCTCCTAATTGTTTTAATGTATTATACTTAGCCAGAAAATATGTACAAAATGTTCCATGCATGAACCACTCCATCCATTAAGATTTGGTGGTCTATGTACAAACAGAAACATGCACGTTTTGGTTGTTTTAATCTATATACAGTATTAAAGTGTTATAAGAATAAAAATACAGTTCTTCCAGGCAGAAATGGGGAGAGTATAGTGAAAAAAAGGAAAGATTATGGATTTCTTTGGAAATGAAAAGTGTAGGGGTAGAAACAATGATAAGGGATGAAAAGGAGAGAGAAAAAGAATATACTGTGCAGTTCAGGGTGCTGGCATCCTGGTAGGATGTCATGCTAGGACATTGGCAGCAATAATTGACAGAATGCAAGGGAGGAAAGAAAGGTGTTGGGAGATAAGAGAATAGGTGGGCCTGTGAAATAGATATGCCACCCATGAATATTGGTAACAGTGGAGGGGAGAAACAAGCAGAAGGGAAAACCCTGGAAAAATTGGATAGAACAGGGCTGTGTGCAGGCCATGAAGAAATGGGGAGAAGCCTAATACTACTAGCCTTCCCTACTTTCTGTATAAAAGCACTTTGTGATCCCTCTTAATGCTTCAGTCAAGTAACTCTCCAGTTTGAAATAAAGCATAATTCCCATTTAATGATTGCCCCATTAGCTACCATGAATTTTCCCAAAGAAAAAAAATGGAAAACGAAAGTATTTTAATTAAAATAGTAGAACTTGTTAGATGTAACTACACATATGTTTTCAACTAGTATTAGAAACACAAGCAGCACCAGAAAAGTTTCAGGAATACTAAGATATTACTAAAATTGTAACATGAAGCTTCAAGGATTGAACAAATCAGATTTGATCACCTGTTAAATAATTTCCCCAACACAGAATAATGCTTCCTTTCCAATTAGGCCACCATCAAAGGTGACACCAGCCAGAGCATAGAACAACTCAAAAGAAGCAATGCAAGATGGGAAGGCATGGAGATACCTGGCCCATAGAGTTGGACACGACTGACTGGATATCGATATCACCATCATTCTCCAATTAGGTATTTTGAAACATGTGAAAGATGAGGTCCAAATCTGGACAATCCTAGGCAGTCATGACAAATATTCACTAGGATAGTGTCTAAGAAACACAAAATAAAGGCAGTAGTAGATGTACTTATGAGAAATGACATGTAAAAATTAAAATGAGGAAAAAAAACAAATTGCAGGGGAGGGGGTGTACATCTGCATCAAAAAATAGTTACACCAAGACTGTAGTAGAATTTTTAACTAATCCCTTTATAGACATTTTCACCGACATATAAAAAACACCTAAACCCCTCGCCCTCTCATCTCATAACATAGCCACCATAAGCAGCACCTTCAAAGGCTTGGATATGCAGCTTATACAGGTAGTCCTCGACTTACAACGCTTCGCTTCATGACTGAAGTTACAACAATACTGAAAAAGTGATTTATGACCCTTTTTCACACTTATGACCATTTCAGCATCCCCATGGTCACACGATTTACATTCAGATGCTTGACAACTGACTCACATTAATGACGGTTGCAGTGTCCCAGGGTCATGCGATGCCCTTTTTTTGCGACCTCCTGACAAGCAAAGTCAGCTGGAAAGCCAGATTCACTTACAGCCATGTTTCTAATTTAACAATTGCAGTGATCCACTTAACCAAGGCAGCTAGAAATGTCGTAAAATGGGGCAAAAAATCATTTTGCCAATTTCTCAGTTAGCCACAGAACTTTTGGGCTCAATTGTGGTCGTAGGTTGAGGATTACTTGCACTTACGTAACCAAGAAGGAAAAATTATCTCATTTCTTGCCTGAGTCAAGCCAAGGTCACCTTGTTAAAAAAGGCCGATTTCTGGCCTGACGTAAATCTTAGATAGTTACACACACACAGGAATCCACCCGGCCATCAGCTTCCGTCTCAAAACCACGTTTTTTCTAGCAATTTAGATATTTTGGACCATTTTATCCCCTACCAAGAGTTTTCGGCTCTCTTTCCCCCTTCGGTCCCCGAGGAGGAGAGGGCGTCCACCAGCTCCCGTTCGTGGCCCGGGTTTCGGGGCGGAAGGGAGAACTGAAGCCATGGTGTACCCCCGAATGACAGCTGTATCGTGGTTTTATCTCCATGTGCCCTCCCTTCCATCTATTACAGAGGAAAGCTGCACACCCGCACACACGCACACGCGCACACACCGGCTAAAGAAACCGCTAAAAGAGACGACGACGCGCGCTTCTTCTCGCGCGCTCGTTCTCCCATTTCACGCGGGGAGCCGGGAAAAAAAAAGACGAAGCGCATTAATTTACCTCAACTCTAATCTCCGAAACC
Source organism: Oxyrhabdium leporinum (assembly GCA_032468155.1). Lineage (NCBI taxonomy): Eukaryota > Metazoa > Chordata > Lepidosauria > Squamata > Cyclocoridae > Oxyrhabdium > Oxyrhabdium leporinum. Next base: position 162,906 of record JANHFL010008427.1, read on the forward strand.
CGATTTCCTTGAGAAACTCACCTCACGCCTCTCGCGAGAAAGGGACGTTCTGCGGTCGGGCGGAGCTTTAAACACAAACGGCGAATTAGACTAAAGGGGGCGGAGGTATTGGGCGGGGTTTTGGAAGAGCGCCAGTCGGCGGAGAGGGCGGGTTAGGAGAACTTTGTAGTTCGTTTCCACGGTAACCGTAGAACGTGCTTGCTTTAGGCCGCTGAGTCGCGCCTGCGCAAAATTGTGGGTTCAGGTGTATGGTGTTTTCCTGTGGAGATTCTCAGTCATCCAATGGTCCCAAAAGCGCTTTTTCAAAAGGCAACTGGACTTTGTCCCAAAGGTGCTTTTTCAAGAGGCAACGAGACTTTCTGGGTTTTCTTCGAAGACGTTTCGCTTCTCATCCAAAGCTTGGATGAGAAGGGAAACGTCTTCGAAGAAAACCCAGAAAGTCCCGCTGCCTCTTGAAAAAGCACCTTTGGGACAACCATGAGCTGGATGACTGAGAATCTCCATAGATAACTGGACTTCGTTGTTGTTTTTTTCAAAACAAAAGTACAACTGCCTTTAGAAAAAGCACTTTGGGGTTATTTCCTGTCCATTTCCACTTATTTCCTGTCCATTTCCACTTATTTCCTGTCCATTTCCACTTATTTCCTGTCCATTTCCACTTATTCTACACTTCATTTGGGCTCAGCTTTCCAATTATAGAATGAAGATATACTGCATATGAAGTTCTTAAAGGAAAAAAAATAGCAGAGCCTTTCACTTTCTTTCTGGCCACTATCCAGAAAAATTGTCATTGGTCAGTCAATCAAAAAAGGGAATTGACAAAAATGTCTCGTTTACAGGGCTGTTGATCCCTGGGTTTGTTGGCTTTTAAAAGTACAACATGTTTTCCCAATTTAGAAAAAAATATATACATCAGCATGGTGGGATAAATTGTTAGCTAAGTGACTTTGGGCCAGTCTCTCTCAGCCCAGTCTATCTCATAGGGTTGTTGTGAGCAAAATAAGAAGTAGGAGTACTGGATATGTTTGCTGGCTTGAGCTGATCAAAACATATTTTAAAAGGGATAATGATATTAGTAAGAGGAAGAATAACTGGTGGCACCACAAATTAGACAAAGTAACAGAAAATGAAAAAAATTAAGATGCTCTGGGTCTTTAGACAACCATTGGCCAAATAACACCCCACACTTAACAGTTATTAATAAGAAAGACAACAAGTAAACATTGTAATACCTGGAGGCAGTAAAATACAGGTAGTCCTCGACTTACAACAGTTCACTTAGTGACCATTTGAAGTTACAACAGCATTGAAAAAAGTGACTTATTACCATTTTCAGACTTATGACCATGGCAGCATCCCCATGGTCACATGATTTACATTTGGATGCTTGACAGCTGACTCAATTTATGACAGTTGCAGTGCCCCTGGGTCACGTGATCACCTTTTGCAACCTTCTGACAAGCAAAGTCAATGGGGAAAACAGATTCACCTAACAACCAGGTTACTAATTTAACAACTAAAGTGATTCACTTAACAACTGTGTCAAGGAAAGTCGTAAAATGGAGCAAAATGCACTTTTCACTAAGCAACATACATTTTGGGCTCAAGTGTGGTCGTAAGTTGAGGACTACCTGTAGAAGAAAAAGAACTGGAGAAAATCACTAAATATAAAGACCTGCAAATAGAAGTAGAATGACTGTGGCAAAAGAAAGCAAAGATAGTACCAAACTAAAAGGTGCCTTGGGTGCAGCCTCAAAACATTGTGAGCACCTCTTGAATACCATTAGCACTGACCAAATTGTCAATTGCAACAAGCAGCTTTACAGGTAGTTCTTGACTTAATGCCCAGTCATTTAACAACCATTTACAATGGTCTCAGAAAAGGGTGCTTTGTGGCCTGTAAAAGCAGGCTGTCATACAATGTTGCAAACTCCCCCCCCCCCCATGGTCATGCAATTGTAACTTGGGTGTTTGGCAACCTGTTTGCATTTACAACTAATTGCCAAGTGTCCACAATGCTGTGATAGTCTTTTGCAATTTTCTCTGCCAGCTTCCCCAGAAAGTCAATAGCGAAGCCAGCAGGAAAGATTGCAAGCTGCTGCCGCCTATCAAAAGGATTCTCTCTCGTATCTGGGGGCTGAATGAAAGAGCTGCCTGCTGAGCTGAACTCCTTTGATGGGATGGAGAGCTGTTCCTTCATCCCGGCATTCTCTTCAGTGCACAGAAATGAAAGGCAGCCAAAATCTTAGCTGTAAGCAAAGAAGCAGCATGGCAAGATAAGGATTGTGGGGTACTTCAGGCAGATGGGGAGGCCCAGTGCAGGTTGCATGGCTATCTCTTCACTCAGCGGCTGAAAATCTTGCTTAGATTTTGGAGGAAGATTTTCAGCTCCTGAGCATAGAGGTAGAGCAGTTAGGTAAGAGTATCAGGTGCCTTTGTAGACCCTGTACAAATGTCTCTCCCTCAAGGTCTGAAAATCCTGCTTGGATTTCAGCAGGATTTTCAGCTCTTGAGCAGAGCCTCCAGAATCTTCCACCCCTCCCAAAGTATCCCTCGTTCCTTACTAGGGAACCAATCTGCTTAACAATTTGCATCATCACTTAATGACTACAAGCAGGAGTGCTGGGATTGCATTTGTTGAGCAAAGCAGTCACTTGAGCAATCATGACACCTTGTTTAACTACTGCTTTGTTCAAGGACCAAGATTCTAGTCCCAATTGTGGTAGTTGAGCAAGGATTATCTGTACTTGGAACAGCTTAGCTCTTGGAACAATGTCTTTAATATTATTAAGCAACACCATCTGCCTATCCCTATTGGGAAGGACCCAATAGGTAGACAAAAATGACAAATCCAATCTAAACATGTGGCTCACTGTACAACCACCCATTATACCAATGCTTCACAATCCTGCTGAATCTCAAAAGTGCAAAATCAATACCCTTTCTTCCATACATTCATTGTTTTTATTTCTTTCATGTTCATATTTTAGTCCTGATATTTTTCTTATGATTTTAATTGCTTCAATTTATGAATTTTAATTGGCTGCTGTTATATTTATTGTAGACTGAACCCTTACAATTTGTGTGTGGAATAAAAATGTTTCAATTAATTAAAATGTTTAAAAAAATGTATATCTGCTACAGAATAGAATGTCTGAATCAAGTTAGACAGTTACTATCTACTAAAAATTGAAAAGTACCATGTAATATGAATTCAGTCTTCACCACAATAGATAAAATGCCATACTTTTTAATTGGGGAGTATTATCCACATTTTCTTCATATATTTCTTTTTATTTCCAAGAACATTTAGTATCACGTACTTGCTCTATTTTAAGTTATTTCCCACTTTGCTCCAAAACTAGTCTTGATCCAAAGCCAAACTTCCTGAGACTAGTGAGGTATGTGCTGTAAACACACCTGAAAGCTAAACACACCTGAAAGTTGCAAAGTTCAGGAAAACTCTCTTATATTTGGTGTTGAAAAATCCCCACAAACATGTTACTTATATATTATTTAAACTATAAATAAGGCTTTCAAATAGATTTTAGGTTTACAATATTTTTTACCTTCTGAGTAAATTTCCCTGTCATCTCACTGATGACACCATTTCCAAAGCGATGTTTATCGTAATTTTATTAAAATTATCTCTAGATATGCCTAGATACTTTTGTAATATATATTACAAATATTTGTTCTTAAGATTTTTTTTTCAGTTTGTGGAGAATACAAGAGCATAAATGACATAACTGATTTGTTTAACCTGGGTCCTCTTATTCTCTGTAAACCTGGATATGAGTCCTTATTTTAAATCAAAAAGGCATGCCACTAACATACCTTAACTTTCAAACATAGCAAGTTACAGTTAATATATCATCTTAAAACATAAGAGAGTTTATTTTCAGACTCATTTTGCATGAATCAACCATGGTTTACGGTTCAACAAGTTGTTTGAACCAAGCCAACCAGGACTTGCTCAACAAACCTTTATTAAGCAAATTTCATTAAGTGTCCTACGTACATCATGCAGTACTGTAGATTACCATAGTTTTCCATAACAGGAGTGCCGGGTCAGATGAAACAGATAGCAGAGGAAAATCTGATGGTGAGGAAACATTTAGTTCCCATCGTCCATATGTTCCTATTATTTTCAAAATGCCTTCAGTCCAGCAGTTTCATAGCTGATTACACCAGGCTAGGATTGAGTTTATATAAACAGACTTAAAGTCATATAGTTTGGCCTTGAGGCACTATTAAAATATTTCCCAATTTCTACTGCAAAACATCTGGTTCTTAGTTTTAACTAGTGTATAAAATATGTTGCTATCCACATGGCAATACATTGTTAAAATTACAATTGCTTTAGTTGCATCATAATTCTAAGCATTTCAGATCTTTTGCAGAATTTTTTTTTCCGGAAATGATGGGAAAAGAGTAGTTTTCTCTCCTCCAAATCTTTTTATCCATATTCAACATTATTTCTTATAGAAGCTGGGATACAAGGTAGCATTTTGTCCTTGGTCTTCTTTGGGTTATCTCATTCTTATCATTTTGCAGGTGAACCAGGAAATAATCAAAACCAATAGTGTTCTTTTACTTGAGATCTCAGCATTGTCAGAATTCAATTGTAAATTCAACATTTTTAAAAAATGTTTTTTAAAAAAAATTAAAAAGAAGCCTTATATAAATTCAGGTTCATTTACATCCAGGATCTATGGAAGGTTGTGTATAGCCACTGGGGAAAACAATTTTCCTAAAATATTGGTAGTGTTATGCACACTGGAGAAGAGATGGAAAGATTAGCTTGGCAATATGGGTCCTCATTTTACCAATCTCAGAAGGAAGGCTAAGTCGGTGAGAATTGAACTGCTGGCAATCAGCAGAATTAGCCTGCAATACTGCATTCTGACCACTGCACCACCACAACTCTTTAATGATAAGAAATAGTGTCTTAAATATTGCAAGCCAAGGTCCCATTTTGGTTTTTAAAATCCAAATTTGAAAAAAATGCCCAAGTTTTTTTTACTCAATAAAAGCTTTGGGGACAGCACTCTTTGCAATCCAGCTTTAGATTTACAGCATCTTCTGTATGTTAGTGAAAACATGACAACTGTTTATATGAGATCTTGAGTAGAGAAATGAGTCTTACTAGAAATGAATGCTTAATATGCACTTTCTAAGATATTTTCCTTGAAATGCGTAAATGTGGACATGACTTGCTTTCTAATCAAACATGCTTTTAATCATACTCCACTTATCAATATATGTAGAATGTGACAGTACAGTGGAAGATAATTTTTCTATATAAATATTTCAATATATATATTTCTATACAAAATATTTCAAATATTTTATATATAAATATTTTGTATATAAATATTTCTATATAAAAAGCTTTAACCTTCAACTGGTGTCTTTTAATTACATTCAACTTTTATTGCAGCACAACTGGAATGTGTGGCATGAGGCATCTAAATTTATTTTGCTGTAACGTTTATTACTGTAAGTAGAATATTTTTAAAATTGTGTCCTCATAAGAAAAAATTTGGTTATCTTGTTCCCGTGCCAATAAGTAACTTATTCATTCCAAAGATGCTAAGGAATACCAAGTTCTCTTCATCTATCGTACTTGCATTTAGCTAATTAAATAGAGTAATTATAGAAGACACCATTTTAATAGGGAAAAAATACAAGAAATAGCTGCATTCTTTTCCTTTAGTCTAATTAACCAAAGCCTTGTGTCCACATGCAACTTATTGCTTCAGACATTATTGAATGTACTTCAGACAAGATCAGTCTACACAAACATATATAAACAGCAAGACTTTAAAAAGTCAGTGAAGTGCAAACTCAGTTATATACATTTATCATAAACAACATAAAATATACTCCAGCTGGTAGATAAACCATGTTAATGTTCACTAAGTACTTCATCAGTATTGCCCAATCTCATATGCCATTGTCATTGCGATGGGTGGCAATCCAATCAATGTAGATGCGGTATTTCAGTTTAGCCCAGGAAAATAAGTGCCCACTTCATTCCTGTAATTATTTTCAATTGTATGTTTATTATACTCTGTGCTGTGATTCAATAAAGCTTCTCTATTTGGCTTTTATTGCACTCTATGTCTCCTGGAATTTGTAAATTAGAATTACATCTCATAATGCTTTTTTAAAAAATGCTTTATAAATGAAAACATGTAAGCACCAATACAGAAAGTACAATATAGACATGTCACTTCGTGATTTTGTCACTAAGTTCCTGAATACAGTTACAAATGTCATCTAAAGAGCAACAATTATTTTTTCTATAAAGAGACAAAACCTCCATTATTCATGTGTATTCTATGTTTGTAATTAAAAAAAATTAATTTTAAACTGTTACAATTCCATGCTTATTTAGGAGTCCACTCAAACTAGTTAGAAGGTCAGAGGCTCAGAGCCCTTGAGGTACATCTTCTCGTATATATTTCTACTTAAACAGCCATTTTGGGAGGCCCTGATGCCTCTGAAGACTGCTTTCTTGCTGAGAATCTGCTGTTTCAAAAACAATTTGTGAGTGCAAATAAAAACTTACAGGATCTAAGTCCCTATGTTTTTCTTGCTCTGATGGGGCTATGTGTGATTTCATTGGGAGAATAGCAAAGGGAAAACATGCATTCTTCCAATATGAATCTGGCCTCTGATTTTTCTCAAAGATAACTGAAAAACCCAAGACATGGAAGCCACAAGGGGGTCTAATCTAATGCGATCTGTTGAATAAAGCGAAAGGAAAATAAATATTAGATGATCAATAACATACATTGCTAAAGTTTACAAAGTTTTGTATTTAAACTTCAGTAATGTAAGGCCACATCAAACAAAGAGTTATAAATTCACAGGCTGGATTTGTACTCTTTATTACTGGACTAAAAAACCCCTGGTCCATTTGTACACTGAGACGAGTCCTGCAATCATTCTTTATTAGATAAATCAGCATGTTTATTAAACAAAAAAACAATATTAGTATAGTATATGGTTATTTTGCTTCATCAGTCACAACTTATATTGATGACTATATTTTGCTGCTACTGTATATTCTGGGACTCTAAACAGAGCATCAATTGGATTAATTTGAATGGGGATTTCATTTCAGCAAATCAATGAGATTCCATACATTAGCAATAAGTATGATTTTTGACATTCCATCTCACCCTCCTCAAAATTGCATGAGATTAATACTTCAACTTCCCATGAGGTGGGGACCAAGCCAGGGGTGGGCTTCAAAAACCTCAGCAACGGGTTCGCTGCCCGGGTGCTGGGTGGGCGTGGCCATGGTGGGTGTGGCCTAGTCAGCCTCCTGCACCATGGGGGGGGTGTTTTCACCTTCCCTGAGGTCCACAGGCTTTCCTGGACCCTCTGGGAGGGCGCAAATGGCCCGTTTCCAGCCTCCCTGAACTTCCGTAATCCCATTTTTTGCCCTCCCCGGTGTCCAGAGGCTTTCCTGGAGCCTCTGGGAGTGCAAAAACGGAGGAGGAGGAGGAGGAGGAGGAGTATAATCAATTCATGCAGGAATTAATAACCACCACCTTCACTTCAACTGCAATTCTGTTGATGTTAAATGCAAGTTCAAATCCTTTCTGGCAATATGGACAGGGAGGGGCAGAGTACATGTGTAAATATGTGTGGGCAGAGAAATCTTAGCCATAATTGACATGTCACTTTTGAAATAGAATCCATTGTAGTTATTTTTGCATGTTTATTTGCTAACATTCTCTTTATATTGCACAGAAATGTTGGAGAATAGCATCAGAATGAATACATGAATTTTATGCAGTTTTGATCCAAAGGCTGTATGCACAGTAACCCTAACATAATTTAAGGAAACCTATGAAAATATCCTGTTTCTTTCTTTTCTCAGAAACTTATTTTGTTCTCTGTAGAGTTTCAGAGGTCGCTTTTGAATCTGACAAAGAAACTTTCCTTCGCTTATCTTCCTCAAGTTGACATCAGAGAACCAAATATAATTTTTGACAATTCCTCCCATCCAATCCCACATTGTTCAGGGTAGCCTTATGTTTCTCCAAAGCAGCTTTTTAGAGTACACGAATGATTTCAGAGGAAAAAATCTTCCCTTTCATAAATTTCCTTAAGTTATGCTAAGATTCAGATGAGCATGTTCCTTAAAATAGTCTATGAACTCCATGAGAGTTTACAAGGAAGAAACTAATCAAGATAAATTACCCAATCGTGTTGCCTTTTTCAGTTTTCCATAACAAAATTATCCTTGTTAAAATAATAAATGAATTAGTATATTCATGTTTAATCTTTATTTAAAAATAAAATACAGGATTGAGAGATTGACTTATAAAACCTATGTTACCATACTGTACTTAATCATGGTTAATTTTGTAAAAAAGATTACTTCTGATATTAATCCTATCAGGAATGCTGTAATATTATCAGTGTTTCCAGTGTTAAAATCTTCTGAAACGAGTGGGAGTTGTTGAAAAGGCTGCACTATACATGCTACAACTTGTAATATGCATGCTAAGCAGTAAATTGTATTGGGCTCTGTGAGATTTATTTTAGAGTAAAGATAATTATACTGCCTATCTCATTCAGCAGTCCAATGGAGCACAAATTTTTAATACTGCCTTCTACTGCATTCTTAGATTAAAAAATGTTTGTTAACAATAAGATTTTTTATATAATCAAATAGTATTATCCCGAATCTTTACATAAACCAATTGATTTCCCTTTGTAATTAGTCTCTCAAAATAGCTAAGGGATTATGCTCCTGCTAATGTAAGTCCCTTTTCATATTTCACCACATTTGTTTTTCCTCCCTAAAAAAAGGTACAAGTTACCATATCAATTTGTAAGATAATGATGGCACTTTACAAACAAATTATTTCAAAAAGCCAACAACCTCAGCTTTTAATGCCTTTTTAGGACAGATACATTTTCTCTAGATAAGAGCTCCAATATAGTCTGGGGGGGACACAGGATCATTAAAACTTTAATTCAATTGAAACTTTAAATAAATTGCTTGATAACACTTTAACATCTGATTTATAGTTACTAGCATGCATTATAGAGAGGCCACTGGGTACTAATATATTATTTTGTGCATTCTCTCATTCAAGAAAGGAAAGCTCATTTTTCAAAGCTTTAGAAACCAAATTCTCATCAAGCTACTTGGAGGTTTGGCTGTGTTTTTTCTTTAACTATATCAAACACTTACTTACTCTCGGGTTACATAGGAAATTAATATGTTGTTGTGATACCCTTTTTTCCAGTTTAATCATGCTTCATCTTATCCTCTGTATTAAAGTTAGAAAGTACAATTAGGACAAACAACTGTCTCCCATAGGTCAGGGAGACTATGTGAAATTATGTCACTACTCAGTAATTGGCTCTTGTCTGTCTGAATCTCTAACATTGTTACTACTTGATACTGCAAAAGTACACTAAACTGTGTTGTGAAACTCTCTAAGGTCCAGCTATATAATTTAAAATTAGGGCAGGAAGGTGATCTTACAGAGCACATTGCTTACAAATACAGATGATGCTACAAAATGCTCCATACCTGATAGCACCAATTGCTTCAGGGTATACTGATTAGTAAATGAATTTTAAATTTCAAAACATCTCAAACAGTTGCAGAATATATTAAGATAGTGTGATACCATTTGCTTAAATATTAAGGTTCATTAAATTTAATGAGGTTAAATGAATTACTGTATTTATTTATAACTCTGAATTGTAAATAAATAAATCTTTTTTTCCTAAAGCTTTTCCCCGCATTTTTCTCATTTTAAGATAAAAAGTTAATATTAATATTTTGCGTTTAAAATCTGAGTTGAATATGTGAACTGCCACCATTCACACATTACAAACAGAATTTCCACTGGGTGCTGCTGAAAGTTAAGTACTGTAACTCTTGTTGATGAAATATGGAGATTTCCCTTCTCACCAGCCACCTAATCAACAACAAAATATGGTTCCTTAGTGTAAATCTGATACATCAGATTTCATTTACTGTGTTTGACATGTTTTGAAATATCTGAGGAGTTTGAAATGGGATGTGCAAATCAACTATTACAGTCATCAACCTATGAATAGCTTTTGCTAAACAGTACCTCTGTGCATATATAATATTCTAGAATATCAAGTACATAATTACGTTGCCTTGATGGGGAAAATAAGCAGTTCTCTGCAATCTCCCAATATGCAAATAAACAAGTCAGCAGTAAATTAAGATATATGCTATTCAAAACAAAATATGTGTTAGATGAGTAAGTGGTAAATATCATTAAAAATACGTTAGATGACAATTTGGTAAATTCAATTTAATATATTACAATACAAGATAAACTTGAGTCCATAATATTAGAGAGCATATGTGAAGTTAATGTAAACAATAGATTTCCAATTATTCTGTTTCTCTTACAAATTTCCTTCTCACTTTGTATTTGCAGCTATGATTCATGCCCTTGTTACTTCACAGTTAGACTTCTGCAATGTATTTTATGTGGGACTGAACTTGAAAATGACTTGAAAGCTGCAACTGAGCCAAACTGCATCAACCTAACTATTAAAAAAGGAGGAGTGGATTTAGTAGCATAAGACCCATACTCACTTTGTTGGATGTCAATAGGCTTCAGGGGCCATTCAAGATACAAGCTTTAACCTATATAATGTATTACACAGTTCAGCACCTGTACACCTCTCTTGAATAGAATCAGTCATCCTGTAATACCACTCCTAAAAAGGTGGCAAAGGGTGCCCCATCTACATGATGTGAAAGGAGTGGGTACCAGAAGTGTGTATTCTCCCACTCTGTGGAATATCTTGATCCCTGAGATGCAGAGCCTACTTGTTTTTTTCTTTGCAAAAAATTTAAGACCAACCTGGTCCAAACACTTTTCAGAGAAGATGGTGAAACTGGACTATTACTGTAATGTCCTTTTTTAATTAGTGATTGTCTAACTTTTATTTTAACCATACTGAGGTTACTATAGACCATCTTGAGTTGCTAGAACTAAAACAGCACAGATATGACTAAATAAATACATAAATAAATAATTAAATATTAGTGATGTTTCTGCAAGTAGCCATTGTCAAGAGCTGAAGGGTGATTTTTCTCGTTGGAGAAGCACATTTTCCTAAATTGTATTAAAAGAAAAATTGAGAAAAGTTCAAATGAACTGATTAGTAACTTTTCTTACTTATAGAGGCTCTTGTGACAATCCATATGTCCAAAATTCATTAATGCTTTACCCCTCAGGAGTTTTTATAGCATAAAATTTGTCTGTTACACGATAAAAAGCTGAAAACAGATCAAAGTCCCAATAGTTGGGTCAGAGAAACAGAATACTGGCACATTTTTTTTAAAAAAAATCTCCCTACTGTTTGCCATGCAAAGATGCTGAAATTTGGATATTTAAAAAGTTCAAAACATCTATACTATTTTTATATACAGTAAGAAGCAATTAAAAACAACTCATTTAAGAAAAAAGATCTTCAAGCTTAAATTCGTATTTGTATGTAAAACTAGCTGATGAATCTCAAAGATCCTGTTCATGCACGTAAAGCAGTAGAAAAAGGAGTAAAATGTATAGATCTGAAATGAGTAATTTGCAAAGCAGATAACATATGAACACCAAATATTAGGGAAGCCAAGAAACATGCCAGAAATGTTGCCATATTAGTAGAACGTAAGCGACCTGACATTCACAAGCATTAAAAACGTAGTTTTAAGAAACCTGAGTGAAAATTCACAGGAATATAGTGATAAAATTCAGCTGTTCAATGCTTAGGACACCCTGCCAAGGCCAACATATGCAGCATGTTGTTGCTGTTTCTGACTCCACACAATCCAAGTCTTCAGATGAAAAAGTTTTTGGAGATCCAGGCAGTGTGTTATCGGAAATGCTAAATTTAAGAAAGGTAAGTTTATATTTCCTTAAGAGGAACTTTTTATGGCAAAAGTGTGCATTGTTCTTTTAACATACCCCAAACTGCTATTAAATGTTCTTCTTCATGTTGTCAGATTTGCCATTTTTATGAGCTTTGTCTTCTTCTTGTCCGATGAGACGAATAACCTTGTAACATCCTCGTGTAATTTTGACCATCCACATTAAGTTTATAATATCTAATACGATACTGGAGACAAACCAGGAGCTTTGAGCTACAAATCCTAATCTGTAGTAGGCTTCTGTTCCAAACTCAGAAGCCACACTGTTGTAATAAATTGGAATGACTATGATCCTCCCTAGGAAGAACATGATGGTCATTAGCAGTCCATTGATGATGTTGGCTTTGCAAGCTTTAGAATATCCCAATGCTTCAAAGAACCACCTATAAGAGAAAAAGGATTAACAGAAATCAAAACCAGAATGGTACGGTAGCATTAATTTTATCTCGGCAAAGTCTCAGAAAGGTATCTGCATTCTATTTGCCTAGAATGGGCAAGAAATTTGGCTGCCCTGAAATCTGGCTGCCGCCACAATGCCATCATTACTACGTATTTGGAAGCGTCTCATGCGACATAGCTATCTCCACAGATTTAATGTGCAACTTGCTATGGGGCATGACAGGCAGTTCTTTGGCTGAAATTCCAGCCCCATTCATCAACCTGTTAAAAGCCCCCTCTAAGTTGTATACATAATGCCTTGGTTACTCCAAAATTGCAATCATTTTGTTTCTTCTCTCCTGTCATATCGTCAACTAATTGAACTGTTTGCTGTTTTGTTTTGTTTTAAATCCTTGAAACTATGAGTTGACTGATTATAGTGAAAGGTTTTATATCTCTTTGCTGCCATCTAATGATCTTTGTAGTGTACTGATCATCTGGATTTGAACAGCAATTGGGTAGGGGGTGATGAAAACCTGAAGTTTGAAAAATGGGTTCTGTGGGGAGCTATAAGCTCCCTAAGAATATTACTTGAAGAGAGGTAGTAAGGAGCAGAGCTCTTGCAAACTGTAAAAATTGAAAAGAAAATTCCCTGTCAGGTGAGCTACAGAAATTTAAAAGATAAGTTCTTTCCATTACACTTCCAATTACCTGTGAGAATCCAAGAAGAGGTTAGTCAATTTCAGGACTTGAAACTCCATCAACCAATTGACTAATCCAATGGGGGATGGGTGACTGTAGAAGCCAGGGTTCCAATTTACCTAACAGCCCAAAGAGAACTGAGGGGTAGGAGACAGATCGGAGACTGGATAGAAGAGGTTGATCCAAAAGACAACTAGCAGCAGCAAATGGAACCAAAAAATTGTCAGTGCAGGACATGTTCTCCCACACGCATCAATGCACTTGGCACTGTCCACATATGTCTCAAGGATAAGAGAGATAATAGTAGAATCTAGTAGAAGAAAGATTCTTAATCTGCATTAGGGCTGCCTCAGATGCAGAGGAGCGATGATCTAAAAGTATATTTTCTTAGTTGATAATATATTCTACTCTTGTTCTTTGTGGTAAATAAGAATAAACAGAAGCATAGAAATGAGCCATTAATTCTAATCAATAAATGATAGGTATCTATAAATCAACAATAGGACAAAAATATTCTATTTCAGCATAGACGCTAAAGAATGCATAGATGCAGGAAAAGTGGGTTCCTGTATCATTTCTCTCATCTTCCTTTCTGTAAGACAAAAGCCAAACTCACAGAATATATTGTTAAATTTTGGAAATGTGCACAATAGCTGTTCTCCTCGAAGTAAAGGAAATTTTGAAGAGACATGAGGCAAAATTCAGTATTCTGTTAGATCTCCTCAAACTCATGTATTCTAATAAAGTGGGAAATATTCCTTTCCCTGTGTAATTTTGTTCATTTTGTTCCTACTCCAGTATAGTTTCTGCTTTGTTAAATGAATAGAAGTAAAGAAAGGGGTAATATAGTTCCTTTTCTTCCTACTGATATAGACATAGGAAGTGAAATAAATTTAAAGCAAGATCTAACAGAATGTTCAATTTTGTCTCATGTCTCTTCAAAACTTCCTTTGTTCTTAAGGATCATTATATAAAAGCAAACGCATTAGAATTCTGACAAATTTTAGGGGTTAATTTGTATATACATGTACAGCATACCATCTATTTTATTTTTTTCAAAACAGCGAGGCTCCTCTGAAGTGATCTTCTAGTTTAAACTATCCAGATGATTCAAAAAGGAAGGAAAAGAACTTATATTTAGTTTAGATTGTTGTACCTTGCTTTTTATAATTTTTGTTGACCAGCTCAGAAGAATAACTGAATTGCTTATAGATGTCAGGGAGTTCAGCTGAAGTGAATATCTTGACCATTTTCCTTTTGTTAACAATATAGGTAAGGAATATAAGCGGTTACTATAAAGATCAGTATTCATAAACTATATTGGTGTGTTAACAAAGAGATTCTCTTCACTTCAAAGCAGCAAAAACAAATAGCAATGACATAGCTCCTGAAAACAACGATAGAAAGAAATTTGAAACCGATTTGAAGCCAAACTGTAGATACTAGTTTTGTACCTTGTGCCATGCTGCAAAAGTAGCAAAGGATTCATTTGCGATGAATGGCCCTAATACCTTCCAATAGCAATATTGAAATGACCTAAGAATCACTTTTTGCATGATAAATGAAACAAACAAAATAAAAAATAACATTTTAATGTAGTAATGAGGCAAAGAGGCTATTTTCTTCATTCTAATTCTCCTCCTTCCAATGCTATTAAAACCTTTACTCTACATGTCCTGGTCAAAATAAAGGAGAATGACAACATAAAGTGATACTGAAAGAATTAAGACTGTTGAAACTTAAAAGAAAACACTATGTTAAACATTCAAACTTTGAAATGAAAGTAAATGAAAGTAATTATTCAAAATCAGTAAAAAAAGAAGGCAATGAGTTAGTGCATTGAAACTATAAGTAGCAATGGAGGAGAAAAGGGAAGGGAAGGAGAGAGGAAGGAAGGAAGGAAGGAAGGAAGGAGGCTGGTATATAAAATACCATTTATAAATATAGTCATGCAGAGTGGTCCAATATATACTCTTGTTTAGGGAACATACAGAAGTTAAATAAACAGTATGGTAATAATGTGAGTCTTTAGAAAATTTCAAAAATTAATTTCTAGATCTCATTATTAGGCATTCTTGGTACCCAGATGGATCATGCTTTTGACTTAAGATTTTAACAAGTCTTTGACATATCTCAGAAGTGATTTTGTAATACAGTAGCAGATATGAACAAATGAAAAAACAAGAATGAAATAAACTCTCAAGAGACAGTACCATACAATTTTTGAGAATACATGCAACTTAAAAGTTGACCCTTTTAAGGTACCTAAGTAAGGTACCTATTCCAAGAATCATTGCACAAAGAAAAAAAAATCTTAACATTTTTATTTAGATAAAAGTCTCTTTCTGCTTTAAAGAGCCTTGAATGGATATTAAGATAAATAAAAATCTGGTTATTGGTTTTAGTTTGAATAGTAATATTTTTAGAAACTATGAACGTCATCTGCTAATAGAAATTAAATTATTTCATAATTAAATACAATTTCTTTAAGTCCTCTAGCATTCATACATTTTAAAAAAAAACCCTCAATTAATATATTTAGGTCATTTTAATTAAACCTTTGCTAAAACACCAGTGACCACAAGTCTTTTAACTTTAAAAAACAGTGATACTGTATCATAGTATATAGACAGTGCAATTCTGTTAGGTCAGTAGTGACTGAATTACAAATAGCAAGCTAAATGATAATGTAAGAATAACTTATAAAAAATATTACCTACCGCTGATTCACAAAAGGGGTAGACAATTCTGCAAGTAGACGAAAATTAGCAAAATATGCCAATATTCCTCTATCCTAGGAAAGGGAAGTAGAAAAATAAACCAGAGGTCACAGTTCTACATCTGATAAAAATAAACACATAATATAAAACTTCTAAATATCAGCATTATACTCTTAACATAAAATAATAGTAGATTAGATAATTAGCCACATAGAATACTGTTTAGGAAAATATATCAAATTCTTCAGTCCTTTCTCTAATGAACCTAATATGCCACTTAACATATCTTTTAGAAACTTTGTAAAGATCTATCCACTATATTATTAAAAACTAATAAGAAAAATCATTTCACAAGGATAACTTCAGCAGTTCAAATTTAGGTAGGTTTTATCCACATAGAATATAAATGATCTTACTACTGTTGAATAAAGACTATTGTGGTCAATGCCCTGATCTCTGAATTTCCATGTTGCTGTGCATTCTATAGGTAGTCCTCAACTTACGACCAGAATTGAGCCAAAATTTTCAGTTGCTAAGTGAGACAGTTGTAAGGTGAGTTTTGCCCCATTTTATAACCCATCTTGCCACAATTATTAAGTGAATCCTTGCAATTGTTACGTTAGTAACAAGGCTGTTACGTGAATCTGTTTTCCCCATTGACTTTGCTTGTCAGAAGGTCTCAAAACAGGATCACATGACCCTGGGACACTGCAACCATCATAAATATGAGTCAGTCGCCAAGCATCTGAATTTGATCACATGACCATGGAGATGCTGCAACAGTTGTAGGTGTGAAAAATGGTCATAAGTTACTTTTTTTGTGCCATTGTACCTTCAAACAGTCATTAAATGAACTGCTGTAGGTCAAGGATTACCCGTATATATAACTGAAACCTGCAATGGTTCAGTATGCTATCAACAATACTGATTTCTGGTCTTAGTCAGATTTGTGTAGAGTCTATTACCATGATGGCGTACCTATGGCATGCGTGGCAGAGGTGGCACGCAGAGCCCACTCTGTGGGCACACGTGCCGTTGCCAGCTGCTCTTCTTTGTGGGCATTGAAGCACCGGAAAATGTCCTGAAAAACGGCCTGAAACCAGCCCACAAAAACGGCTTAAAAAGGGCCCCCCAAAGGCCTAAAAACGGCCAAAAAACCGGCATGCGTTCACCAGCCAGCTGGTCTTTGGGTTTCTGGCTCTCCAGCATGCGCACATGCACGCACAGCCACACACATTCCGGTTTGGGCACTTGGTGCCAAAAAGGTTCGCCATCACTGGTCTATTAATTGCCAAATTTGCATCTAGGTTAAATTCTGGATGCTGCTATTTAAAGCTTCATTCTCTTAATCCCAAATATACTTGAAAGAGGACAAGTATAAAAGGCAAAGCTTATCAATTGAATGGCTATTGATGAACACAGGATGTATTGATTGTGAGACACTCTAACTTCCTTAAGTGATTCGGAATGGAATGGAATGGAATGGAAGAATAGAATAGAATAGAATAGAATAGAATAGGATAGGATAGGATAGGATAGGATAGGATAGGATAGAATAGAATAGAATAGAATAGAATAGAATAGAATTTTTATTGACCAAGTGTGACACACAAGGAATTTGTCCCTCAGTGTACATACAAACAACAAAGTGATAGGTCACTTTTTTTTGTCATTTCCCATAAGCAAGATAACGTAAGACAGCTACATATTTGATAAGTAAGTTCAGTCCTGAAATGACAGATATTGGTCACCTTCTTACACATCAGGTTTTATTCCTTTCCTGTGTTAGCTACTGTATATCATAAGCCTCATAGAGCAGTTACTGTCTTCTTGAGAAAAACCATGAATCCTAATGGTAAGCCTATTAGAATCCATTTTTGGTAAAACACATGTATACTTGTTATGTTATAAAATTAACATGGAACTTACCAGTACGAAGTAATATGCATACAGAGCTAGTACATGGTGAATTACAAAAAATACATCCCCAATTGCCTTCCAGTGCAAAATAATAAGCAACAAATCTAAAAAGAAATAAAGAACAGATAAGTAAAATTCTACAATTATTATATTTTAAAACTTCTAATGCTGCAAGGCAGAGACAAATTTACTTCTCTTTTTCTGTTATCAGGATAAAAATTTCCAAGTGGACCTTGCCAGAACATAATCAAAAATAGAACCCTAAGCTTTGGCTTATGATCTCTTATCATGTAAAACTGAAACAATTTATATCCTAGTGATATAAATATCAGATTTGCCTCACCATAGAAAGTTATTATCACATCTAGTCCTGAAGTTGCCTAATGTTTCAAACAATAGCAATCTCCTCCCATCTCATGTTGAGAAATATTTGAGTTTTTATTAGACATGCAGGAGGAGATGTATGCTGTATTCATGCACATCCTGAAGTAGCCTTTTAAAACTGAGGACCAGTGGTGAAGACATTGAACTTTCAAAACAAAACAATATGTTTTCCCACTGATTAATCAATATCCATCTCAAGGAGACCTCAAGAGCAAGACATGTAATTAGGAAGCTAAGTGTCCCTCCTTGAACAGCCCTCATTTATTTTCCCTTGGTTATTTTTCTATGGTTATTGAATTATTGATACCAAATTAGAGCTAGTACCATGGAAGCAGGAAGAAACATTGGAAAAAAAGTAATTCTTGTTACTCAAGCTTGAGAATGAGAAACTGACAGAAGGAAATATTTTGATACTTAATACAATACTGTCATGTTATGAAATAATCACATTTTTACAGCACAATTTTTGGTGTGAGGGAAAATATAGTGTGCTTCCTACACACTGACTTTCCTAAAGAGGGCCATGTTTTGGTAAACCTTCTGTTAAAAAGTTCGTTCAAAACAGATGATTTACAATAAATTATACACGTAATATTTTACATATTACCTGAAATGAGGTAGCCTACAGTGATAGCAAGATTTAGTTGAGCTGTAGAAGGATCGCCCCTATAAACAAAGACATCCAAGAAATTACATTACGTTAAATGTAACACATGGTAAACATTTTGCATTTTGCTTGTATTTATATTTCCCCACATATGACGATTCACTGATGTTGGAAGAGAAACACCACATCTGGTAAGATGATGCTACAACTCTGGTAAATGGCAAACAGGCAAGAGAAAAGCTTCTGGACAGACATATTTAAGAAGATTAATGTATAATATTCTGAAGACAAAAAAATGAGAGGATTAGCCATTATTAACCTAATTAAGTTGCTAACTTCCTCCACCTTTGCTCTATCTCAGTTTCAATAAAGGAGGAAAAATATCTCCATTCCAGCATAAGATGTGATCCAAAGGAGGTGAGTAAGGGTAATCCTCAACTTACAACTGGTCACTTAGAGACCATTCAAAGTTATGATGGATCCCAACCAAAAGGTACTATTGACCTGGTTCCAAATTTCCGACAACCGCCGCTCCGTGGTCACCTGACCATATTTTGGGTGCTCAGCAATTGGTCCACATTTAAGGCTATTTGAATCAGCCCACAGTCACTTGACCTTGATTTACAAGGGTTTTACTGAAAACCGTTGCTTCAGATTGGTCATGTGATAACCTATTTTTTGATCATCATGACCTACTATTATAATGGACAGACTCCATTTATGGTTGTAAGTCAGAACTACCTGCATATAGTAATAGTTGGGGGACAGGCTGCCTCAGGGTTTTTTTGTTTAAATGAAGGAAAAGCCCAGGTGTCCTCCATGTTATAGTTAAATATAACTAATTTTAGAACGATTTGGTTAGCAAATAAATATATATCTCTTATGTTTTTTAATTAAACTTAGAGATAATTTGACCAGCAAAAGAAATAACAAAGGACAGAGAAAATGAGTTTTACAAACCAAGGTATTTCTTACCAAACACGGTCAGCATTAACAGCTTCATCATACAATAAAATATACACACAAAATATTCCAACCACCAAGGCATGGAACGTAGATACTGTCCTAAAAAGACAAAAGCAATCCTATTAAGTATATGCTACCTTTAATTTGGTGGCACAATAATGAAAAAAATAAATAACTTCCCACAATCTTCAAATGAGATTTCTGCAATTTAAATGTTTCTTATGTACTGGATAGCTCATAAAAATGTGGGTTAATTACAATTATACTGTAGTTGTAACTCTGTAATTGAAGTTTTGCTCCATATGTTTTCAAGAGGCAACTGGACTTTCTGGTTTCTCTTTGAAGATGTTTCGCTTCTCATCCAAGAAGCTTC
>JANHFL010008427.1:200079-215105 GCA_032468155.1 Oxyrhabdium leporinum
GAAGGAAGGAAGGAAGGAAGGAAGGAAGGAAGGAAGGAAGGAAGGAAGGAAGGAAGGAAGGAAGGAAGGATTGATTAAACAAATAAATACTCTATTTTTATTTTTAGAACTGCAGTACCAGAACTTAGAAGAAACCGACTTTGGGCAAAAGCTCTATTGGATTATTTTAACTCCAATGCCAGTATCCTGAGTTTGTCTTCCTTGCTTCTCAGTAGACAGACTTAACAGCTATATCTTTCTAATAGTCTTGAAGGCTTCAGTTACTTCCTGAGTGCCTTCATCCTGTAATTGCATTTGAATGTATTAATATGAGAGTAGCCATACCTGTTCAGATTGCTCTTGGCTTAGTTCTCTAGACCATCCACAAGGAACATAGTTTACATTCCCAGCAAGATTCTTTATTACCACAATATTCCAGAAAACATCAGGGATATACAGCCTCAGCTTCAAGGTAGAAGGAAAATAAGACAGTAAGAAAAATAAGTAGTGATTCCATACAAGCTTCCTGGAGGGGAGAAAAAAGAAAATATCAAGGTCTTAAAAAGTTTTGTTCCAAAATGTAAACAAAGGCCCCAGATTGGTCCATTCCCATCCCCCTGCCCGAATACCTGCATTGCATTTCCCTAAAGCCATTGGATGGGAAAATTAGATATGAACCACACCATAACTTTGTCATAGACCTAACTTTATTTTAGGATAATTTACAGGATAATTTAATTAACTGAAAAGGAAATGTTTAATTAAAATTAAAAAAAAATCAAATCTTTTCTGCAACCAGTTGTTTGGAAATATTTGAGTGGATGTCTGTCTTCTTTTACTTCTTTTGAGTTGAGATGCTCCAGGTCCCATCAATTAACCTCAGAGAAAGGGGTTTTTTTTTCCTGTCATGGCTCCTATACTCCTAGTCTCCAAAATCATACAGATTGGGAGAGCCTATGATTCTATAAAATAAAATAATGCTTCAGCTACATCTTAAAACCCTCAATTTCTGAACTTTTTTTATGGATTAGCAGTCACTTCTCAGCAGAAAACCATGTACATGAACCAGAAATTGATATATAATTCATGGTTGTTTACATCACTTACTAAGGAGAGGTAGAATTTTTTAATTATATTTATTTATTAGATCGGTTTAATTCTACCTTTATTACTTTTATAAGGCAGTGAACGCACATAATACTCCTTCCTCCTTCTATTTCCCCAGAACAATAGCCCTGTGAGATTGGTTGGGCCGAGAGAGAGTGACTGGCTTAAAGTCACCCAGCCAGCTTTCATACCTAAAGTGGGATTACAACTCACAGTCTTCTGGCTCCTAAGCCAGTATCTTAACCACTACAGCAATCTGGCTTTGATCAAGTTAAGTTAATATCTTTAAAAATAAAAGCATTGTTTGCTTTGTTTCATGAGACTTATACTTTTAGAGCCAAAAGCTAGGAATGTGAGAGTTATAGCTTCTGTGAGGAAGGACAATTGTTCTATTCTTCCCATGCATAACCACGGATGGAATATAAATAAATTGTACGGCCTTTAGAATGCAGCTTCCTAACCCCCAGGCAACAGCCCACTACTGGACCATGGCCTATTTGGAACTGGGCTGTGCGAGCAACTTGTGCGAGCAGCCAGTAGGCGTGCATGTGCATGCATGCACATGTCGACTTGCACGAGTGATGGGCCAGTGCAAATGCACACATGCACACAGCTCAACTGACACAAGTTGAACTGCGCGTACATGCCCGTGCATGCCCGCCCACCGCTTGCACAAGTTGAGCTGTGTATGCACTGGTCCTCCAGTCACACAAATCTAGTTGCCCTCCCCACCAAGCAGGGCCGCCAAGTGCCAACGATTGGGGACCGCTGCTTTAGAATACCGAAGCAAAAAGGGCAGGAAGTACAGACAACGTCCCATTAACCCTACAAGATTCAGATTTGATTTGTTTATAATCATACAATATTTCAATTATTTATATTAATTGTAGATTTGACTCTTATGAAAAAAAAATCAGAGTAGAGATTCAACAGCTATTGATCAAGCCTGAAGCAAGTAAGGCTAGTATTGAGTCCACATTATCTCAGATCTCGGTCTATTGGGGGGGGGGGGGGGTTAGAATAACTTAGTGCATATCATATGTAATGAGAAGTACCAATGAGACTCCTCAAATAATTTGTTTTGCTCAGAATCTTAGCCAACAAATGAAATCTCAAATAGAACACAAGCAGAGGGTATGGCTCTTAGACATTCAGATAGATAGGACCAATTTTCCTATTTCTCATACAGATTAAGTCCTCTCTCTCCCTGATGATGTTACCTAGTTAGGATAATAAAACGTCTGCAAGAAAACAAACAGCTCTGGAAGCACTAAGGACCCCTCATTTTAACCCTGAGCTACAAATATTCTCCTTTATTTGAAGTAGTTAAATATTTAACATTCAAGCAATCTTATTTATATAGCCATTCATTTCCCAGAATGTGACTCTTGGCAATATACAATAAAATTATAAAATAACAGCATTAAAACACATTACCACTATAAACATTGACTTAATATTTTAAAAGGCTAGGTGAGACTATTGGATATGAATAGTGGAGCCATCTCCTCAGATTGCCATTCCCTTGAGACCTTCAGACCTGTTGACACAGCCACATTTTGAGGAATTTCTGGAATAATGTCAAGGGGAGATGATGTTCTAAAGGCAGCTCCCATGTCTCCTGCGTTCTGCCAGATGTAATGCCTTAGTACAGGACTGTCAAACTCCTGGCCCACAGGCCAGATGCGTCACACGCTGGCCACACCCGGTTTAGCGAAAGGGAAAAAGTCCCGATATGTCACGTGACGACGCCGTGACAATGTGGGTTTGACACCTCTGCCTTAGTAGACAGGACCTGCAATCAGTGGTGGGCTGCAACCGGTTTAACAACCGGTTCTGTGAGGCACGGCAATCCACTGTGCCATTTGAATCAGCTGAGCTAAAAAACACAGAAATATAGGACAGGATAGGGTGGGTGCAGGTGAGCGGGGCCAGCTGATTGCCAGAACTACCGGTTCACTAGAACCGGTCCGAACTGACAGGAGTCCACCACTGCCTACAACACACTTCTTCTACCCCAACTGGTGGAATGGGCAGACGTAATCAGGAAAAGGCAGTCCCTCAAGTAACCCAGCCCCATGCCACGAGGTCGAACCGGATTTGGAAGTAAACTGGTAATATAGCTTGTGGAATTTTAGGGACATAGCACTAGAATTGCTCATACCACTGCATATTGCATCTGCTAAAGCTTTCAGATACTCTTCTAGGGTAGCTCCATGTACACTGCATTGCAATAGTTCACCTAGGAGAAGAACAGAGCATGAATGACCATGAGCAGAGCCTCCCAATCAAGGAACAGGAACAGGAACAACTGGCACACAACAGAACTGTGCGAAAGCCCTCATAGGCCCTCCCTCTACAAGCAGGAATCGCAAGTTTAGCAAGAACCCCCAGGTTGTGCATAAAAATGATCTCAAAAAGAGCAAACACCACTGTTCTCCCATCTCTAAGGTGTGGCAAGCTCTAAGCTGTGGTAAGTTATCCAAGAAGTGGTCAGGCTCATTTCCTCCCTGTATTCTGAATCCTAGATTTTTCCACAGGAGCTGCTGCAAGTGTTGGATGGGTTCTGATAGAAGGTTTTCCATTCTCCAGTTTCTCTAGTTGTAGTCTCCTCTTCTGCTGTCTGCACCTTCAGTCCTTTAAGTGTCAGTTCCAGTTTTAAAAGGTTTCCTCCATTTTTTAAAATGTGTCTACAGTTCTATTTTTTTTTCATCGTTCTGCAGTCTTGTTCTTTTTTTACTGCAACTGTATTTCCAATTTCTTTAGTTCGAGAGAGCCAGTAAGTCCAACTGAATGACAGTCTCAGAGTTGGACATGTTGGCCCTCGAGATGTCTTCTGCTAACTGGACATGCAAAGATATTTTCCCATTCCCAACTGTGGGAAGCCCACCCTCCTAGAAGAATGAAATATTTTGAGGAATATTAAAAAGGCAAGATATTATATTTCCCCAAAAGCAGAAATGGAGAAACATGCTCTTAAACCAGACCCAGTCTCTGCCCCCAAGCAGAAACTGAGAAGGCCAGCTTTTAAAAATGCAAATTTGGTAATCCATTCAAGATAGGATACTTTGAAACTCCTTGGCAGAATGGTGGATTAAAAAGCAGCCTCTCACCCAAGATCCAACACAGGAGGAAAGCCATTAGATAAACAATAGACCAGAGGTTGACCAGATTAGTTCAGACAAACACCTAGGATTTGCATTTCCTCTTTTGCCTATAGAGCCAGCTATGATTCCTTCATAACCCCTACATGACCCCATAGGAACCTGACAACAGCCATTAGAATATTAAAGGACATGTTCTTGCACAGGAACAAGAAGTTCAAGTGCAAAGCCCAAAGAAGGTATAAAAACCCACCCACTCTCAACTCCATTTTGTCAGCTGCCCAGAATCACATGTGGTTCTGCTTCATCAATAAACCTTGCTTTCCAATCAGCTTCCATGTTTTTTCCAGTGTTTTCCTCCCAGCTTGGAACTGAACCAGATGGATATTTCTTCCAACACTTCATATTCTGTTTTATTGTGAGCATCATTCTTGTATAAATACTTTTTAATCTATTCTTTTGTCTATGTAAATGCCTTACTGTGCATAAATTCAGAAGAAATTCTTTAAGTAGTTAAAATTCACATTTTAACTATTTTAAGTATTTTAAGTAGTTTGCACACCAGAACAACTAGACACCAGAACAGTTTTTTTCCCCACATGCCATCACCCTGCTAAACAACTAATTCCCACAACACTGTCCAACTAATTACTAAGACTGTATTACTATTATTCTTCTCATCCTTCCTATTACCTATCTCCTCCTACTTATGACTATAACCTTGTTGCTTGTATCTTTTTGATTTATATTGCTTTATTTAGTTTCCTAGTATGATTTGTTTGCTTATTTAGTATCCTATGACTATCACTAAGTGTTGTATCTTATGATTCTTGATGAATGTATTTTTATTTACACTGAAAACTTATGCACTGAAGACAAATTCTTTGTGTGTCCAATCACACTTGGCCAACAAAGAATTTTATCTATTCTATATTGGATTTTAAACTAAAAGATTTAAAGATAAAATAGACTGTGTTTATGTGTTTACATTTTGCAATTAATTTTCATTTAAGGTTAGAAGTATAAAATCAAAAGCCTGACTTTGTTGCTGTGTATTAGTCTTAAATTAATTAAACTGCCTTAGTTACAGTTACTATGGGAGGAAGGCTGTAGCAACACTGTAGACCTAAATATTGAATAGGGAGAGGTCAGTTGAGGAGAGGTTGTTCCAGGTTGATGCAGAATCTTTCAACAGTGAAAATGAGTGGAAAAAAATGAAAGAGAATTCTATATATTCTAACCTCATTGTTTTCAAAAAGACATGAACACACTTGCATTTGTACTGTGTACTAACATGGCTGGCTTCAGAACAAGGGATCATTTGACAGAGGTATAAGTGCATTTTAAATTATTTATTATAAGTCAGCAACCCAGTTTAAATAAATAAAATAACTAAATAAAATCTACAGCATACAGCTTAAAATAGAATGTGAAAAATAAAACAAGACATGCCATATTTAAAAAATATACAATCATGCTTGCACTATGTTGCTATCAGCAATTTACAAGTTTTATAAGCTGCAAAAACAAACTTTACAATAATGAATTACTTTGGGGTCCTTATCTGCTCAGTAAAATTAAACGTAAAATTCTTCTGCCTGTCCACAAATGAGATCAGAAGAATATTAGTAGCTCTTTACATTTTTCTTGTTATAATTTACAGTACAACAGAATATGAGTTAATATTTCAATAATACCATCTTTACTATATGCAGAATCTTTCTGCATGTGGAATTTTATGAAATTCCATCCAGCTGTGTTAATGGTATAATATTGAATTGTAATAGTATAAATGTCTGTCAAAAATGTGTTATTTGTAAGTTGATCTAGGTACAATGGTCTTTTGAAATGTGCATTGTCATGGCCCAAATGTATGTTAGCTGAGGGTTATATCTTGATTACAATTTTATATAGAGTTTTTTGCTTAATCATCTACAGTGCCTGATTTTGTACCATACACGTGAGTATATCCCTTGAAAAACCATTTGTTCATTCATTCATTCATTCATTCAATTCTTAATATGAGTTTTCAAGAGTAATCATATTTATTGATTAATGTTAACTGTTTCAGACTTTAGCTTATAAAATAAAAGGTTTCACATTGGACAATATTTCACCAGTTGGAATAGCTTCCTTAAGAATTTTGACTGTACCCTTTCCATGTTCTGATAATTAAATTTCTGGATTTAATTGGTCTCTGTATAACAACTGGAATAAAATACTGGCTTCAAAAAATATGAGTACAAATTAAAAAAATAAAATAAATTTTTTTTTTTTAAAAAAGTCTCCAAGCAGATTTCTGATATTCTATAAAAATAGAACAAGATGGCAGATTTCAAATTTTGAGAAATAGACATATGGGCATTACTGTACATAGCTGCATTGGTGGAAACAGACTTTATAGTCCATCAGACCTTTAAAGCTATTGCCTAAATAATATGAAGTATGTCTTAAATAAAGTACAGTGTCAGATAACTGGAATTCTCATAAAAAATGATTGAAAAAAATATTTTAAATGTAGATTGTTTTATTTGAATTTAATTTCAAACCATCTAATGTAGCAATATAACTGCATAAATTATGTTGCTTACATAAAGTTCAGGAAGGTCTGGAAATTTGAATATAAAATTTAAAAAATTCTTTAATCATTCATTATTTTCTCTGAAATTGAAATATACTGTAAATGAGGTGAACTTTTAACTAGTTAAGTATATAGTAAAGAAAAAGAACTGCATTTTTACAAATATTTATATATATAAAATTTAAAAACTTGATTAAAATATTTTAGTTTATCTACAATGCATCTTTAAAATGTTATTTAATGAGGTGGATATATCAAACTATCATAAGGAAAAAAAATATTTTTTTTTGAAAAAAAAATCTATAATGAAGAAGGATTCTATATTATTTTGAAATGAACAGCTGTATTTGTACTTCTAGATACTGAATATGTTAGTTGTTTCCAAAAATAAGTAAGATGCTAAAATATGCAGAGAATAGAAAGTACTATTTATTAAACCCAATCTGTGATTTTGTAAGTATTGGAATATCAACAAGCAGTACAGAAATTTAAATGTAAATTGACATGATTTAATACATTTTTAGGCATTACATATTTTTATAAAGCATTGTAAGTGTTATGGTTGCACAAAGTAGATGGACATAGTTGATACGTACAATTCCTCTGGATTTTTTCATCTGGATACTCTAATTCCAATTTTCTTCTTCTGAACCACAGCTGCATCTTCTGTTATGTCTATGCTACTTGAGCAGGGAAAATCCAGAT
Organism: Oxyrhabdium leporinum; assembly: GCA_032468155.1. Lineage (NCBI taxonomy): Eukaryota > Metazoa > Chordata > Lepidosauria > Squamata > Cyclocoridae > Oxyrhabdium > Oxyrhabdium leporinum. The sequence goes on from JANHFL010008427.1 coordinate 207,556, forward strand.
GACTACTAGCCAGCAGCAGAGTTTTCTTTACAGACATCTAGTGGTTACCTGAATGTTTGCCACCAAAATCTTGGTAGTTCTAATTTATATACACCAGCATAACATAATTGTAAGACAATTAAAAAAAACACATTATTCTCTGACAAATCTTGCAAGATCATCCTTTTAACTGATTGAATACATTGTATATGAGAGCTGTGCATGCTTCAAAAATTATTTAGAAAAAATGCTTTGAATTTAACAAGTTTTTCATTAAAACAGCAGAAGATGAGTTTTTTAGGATACCATATCTCTTCATTAATGTAATTCTTAGAATGGGAACACCTTTTTTCAGGCAACCTTTTTTCCTTGAAGTTAATTCATTTAACCAGATTTTTACACTACCCATTCTAAAAGGCTAGATCAGAGGTGTCAAACTCAAGGCCCATGGGTTGGATCCGGCCCATGGGGTGCTTAGATCTGTCCCATGGGGCTGCCCTGGAAGCAGCAAAAGACCAGCCCATAGTGCCTCTGTCAGTGAAAATGGAGCTTGAAAGGGCCGCATGTGGTCTTCACGAGCTCCATTTTTACTAGCAGAGGGTTGCAGGAAGCCATCACAGTCAAAAACAAAGCTTAGGAGCCCGTTTTCGCTGGCAGAGCATTTGGACCACCACAGGCGCCCCTGACACAAGTGATGTTAAGTTGGTCATGTCCACCCTGGCCATGCCCACCCCTGCCCCCTGAGATCGAACACAATCCTGATGTGGCCCTCAATGAAATTGAGTTTGACACCCCTGGGCTAGATGATGCAGAAAAAACACAATCATCTATTAAAAAGTCTACAAAATAATACTTAATAATAAATAATACTAAGCTTAGTATTATAATAAATAATACTAAGGAATGCAAAACTGTGAGAGGGGACCAGGGACAACTCCATGGACCACTTGTTGCACGATTAGGAGGCTACTAAAGACAAGAAACGTTTTTTCTCCACATATCCTTTACATTCTTCAGTTTAGCCTGAACAGTTTTGTGCACATTATAAGTTTGCTAAACATTTACCAGATTTTAAGGCTTCAGTTGATACAAAAACACTCTTTGTCATTGTTTCTGTAATGTTTTCAGGTCACTATTAAATGTTGTTGTTTGAAAATGTTTCAAGAGGTATATAGTCTTCCTATTTTGACTGTTTTATATTCAATATACAGTATCTTCTACAAAGTAGCATGATTGAGGTGCTTGCTATATTACTTTATCATAGCTGTGTGTTTATTTTTTTTAAATGTTATCCCCTTCAGTGATTATGACACTGTATAGTGTATAAGAATCACAGCATCTAATTTAATATAGCATCAGCTTGACAGAATGTTTACAAATTGCTTATAGTTTTTTTTTAAGAAACCAATGACTCTAAGCTTAATGCCTGATGCTTAGCAATGAAAAACTGTCATAAAAGCATTTGCAATTATAATAATTACTGAAATTCTATTTTAAATGGATGGGAACAGGAAGTCAATAGCACAAAAATAAATAGCAAGAAACACCAGAACTGCTGACTCCAAAGACATTCCTTTTTCCCTAAAATGTAATTACTTATTTATTTATCAATATTCTCCCAGCTAAATCTATGAATCCAGTCAAAATGGCTTTCAATTTGAGTTTCAGAGATATTTGGTGATTTTAAAAAAACAAATCTTGATAATCCTACCTTTTTTTCAATGTTAAATCTCTTAGTGATTACATGGACACTTTGATGAATATGGACAACTTAAAAGCCGGCAACCCCGCGGTTGTCCAAAAGAGAGATGGCAAGACACCATAAAAAATATGCAAGCTGGGGGGCTGCGCCCTGGAGACACAGCTGATCATGCAAAGTGGCATTCAATGATCAAAAAAGCGGACCCTGCACCTGCGGGAATGTGCTAGGAAGAAGAAGAAGATTGATGAATATGGACACATTGGTGTACATGTACATGTTGTTGACAGCAGTATGTAAGTGCCTGACATTACTTTCTTCTGGGTTTTTCAGATGGGAAACACTCATATTATTGCCTTGGTTATCTAGAGTCAGTATGATAAGAATGTACTCTAAAGCTTCCTGTATTTCCTGTATATATTTGCTATATTTCCTGAACATGTAGCCCAATCCTTAGGATTTTTAGGACCCAATCACAAGTGGAAAATCCAAGACAATCAATCAAAAAATGAGATAGAGAGTGATGGGAAGAAATAAAAGTTTGGGGAACAAACAAAGTGAAGTTGAAGTAATAGTATATGAGGGAAAGTATGATATAGTTGCTATTATCGAAATTTGGTGGGCTGAAACTCACTACTGGAATGTACTGATAGAAGGATATAAACTATTCAAAAGAAACAGATTTAACAAAAGAGGAGGTGGAGTTGCATTATATGTAAGAGATCAATACATATCTACAGAAATGCACAAAATGAAGGACAAAAGCCTCCTAGATGGCATATGGGTCAATATAAAAGAAAAAAATAATGACATTACTATAGGCATATGCTACAAGCCACCCAAGCAAGCAGAAGACGTAGATGAACTTTTTGCTAACCAGTTAACAAATGTTAGGAAACACACCACAGTAGTAATTGGGGACTTTAACTACCCTGACATCAACTGAGAGACAAACTGCATCAGGCTGCTGATTGAAGTTGCTGGAACTTTGGGCGAGAGTGACCATGTCATATTCAACATAATACAAACACAAATAATAGAAGATAATCAAACCAAAGTCTTAGACTTTAAAATAGCTAATCTTAACAAACTTAGAGAGAGCTTGGGAAGGATTCCATGGATGAAAATTTTAAAGAAGAAAACTCAAGAACCTTGGGAAACTGAAAAATTATAAAAGCCCGATCCAGCTCAATACCACTAAAAAAGAAAACAAGAAATCTAAGAAGAAAGCAACATAATTACACAAAGAACTCCTTGATAAACTGAAAGAAAAAAAGGATAAGTACCAAAAAATTGAAAGAAGGACACATAACTAAGACAGAACACCAAAAAATAGCCCGAACTTGCAAAGATGAAGTTAGGAAAGCTAAGGCTCAGAATGAAATAAGACTTCCCACAAATGTCAATAATAATAATAATAAACTTTATTTCAACATGTAAAAAACAAGAAAAAGGACAAGGAAACAATTGGTCAACTAATGAGAGAAGATGGCAAGAAAAGTAATGGACAGTAGAGAGAAAGTAGAACTGCTTAATATTTTGGATTCATTCTTTGCATTAGTCTTCATACAAAAAGATAATACAGCCCAGCCTACTAAAAATATAACTTTAAAAGACAGACATGAAATACAAATTAAAATAAGCAAGAAAATGGTAAGAAAAGAAAAAGAAAAAGTCTAGTTGCCTCTTGAAAAAGCACTTTTGGGTCCTTTTCTTCTTGTTACATCTCATATCTCTTTCACTTTCAATACCTTGTAAAAGGAACAAGGAAAGTCTGGTTCTGACGTGCGATGCAAAATGCGAAGTCAGAAGCACAAGATGCTACACCATGCAGACTCAAGAGTATTTCCACAGCCTGAGTAATCTAGCTCACTTTGAGAGTGACTCTATTCCACAATCCCACAAGACTATAATTAAAAAGGGAATTTAATTTGATTTAGATATATGCTTACATGACATGGATATAACAGGAAGTACATTCCAAAAGCTGTCATCTACAATTATCTTGGCATGTTGTTATGACAGTAATAAGCACCTATGAAGAGGTAATTGAAATGCAGTGAGTGTACTACACATGCTGAATTAAGCATTTTGCTAACCACCTACTGTAATAATATATAAAAACTGTTTTGATTTTATAATGTGTCCCTTGTTTCACAAATATGCATCAATCCATATGTTAGGCAGAAATAGCTTCTGTCTTTAAGTACCTAATTTTCTTTGTATAAATATATAGAAAAAAAGTTTAATGTCACCTTTATCTGAACAAAAAAATAAAGGGGGTGGGATGCAGTGAGAGAAGAAGGTGGGCAGCTGAGTGGCTCTCAATTTTAAATCTGAATAAATAGAGGTGTTAATATGAAAAAAAGTTCATTTTAAATTCTTATCTTTTCAAGTAAATACTTGGGATGATGAAAAATATTTTTCACTGTTTAAACAATACTTGCTATCATTACATTAATTATACTCAGTAGTTGTCAACAACAATATGCACCAACATTAGTTCTAGTTTGTAGTTCTTGCTGTTGTCTGAGCTTGGCTGTTGGTTTGCAGATGTTTAATTGCCCAACAAAGTATTATTGAAAGTTGAGGGTAAAAACAATAAGCATACATTTTTGTTTATGTATGTTTCTTCCTATGTATGTATACGGTATATATCTAGAAGGTCACGTACAGGAAGGAAAGTGCTTGGCCATTACTTTCCTGGGACAGAAAAATGAAAGGGCACAGCAGAAAGAATATTGTTTTTTGGAAAGATGTGGCAATCTGTTGTCCAGGATGACTACCTTACGAGGCATGGACAAAATGTCTTAATTCCTAATTTAAATAGGAATTTTTCACAAGATTACAGTGGCATGAGCACAGAGGAGTAGCTTAAATGTGATAAATATTGATATGCCACTACAATGTGTTGCATAAGTCCAATGTAACTAAGATAGACTGGACCTAAGTCTGCCCATAAAATAATTCTCAGGAAGCAGAGCAAAAATATCACAGAACATTTTCTGGAATCTGGCTCAAGAAAAAAGTTGAAAATTGCAATAAAGTCAGTTTTCATTCTGCAGACAAATTTCATCCTGTAGTCAAACCAGGTACTTAATAATTTGTAGTCAAATGTCATTAGGTCAAGGTCAGAGGTCACATTTCTTTATTTTCAGAAAGTTCAAAGGATTTTCCTTTTCTTCAGATATGAAGCCAAGCTTGGCAATTTGCTTTCCAAAGTGTCTAAATTATTGAAAGTACTAACTTGAACATTATTTATTTATTATTACATTTGTATGCTACATGAAGTATTAGTACCACTTTATAAATCCTTAGTAAGACCAGGAATACTACATCCAGTTTTGGTCACTACATTACAAAAAAGATAATGAGACTTTGGAAAAAGTGAAAAGAAGAGCAACTAAGATGATTAAGAGCCTGGAGACAAAAATATATGAAGAACGGTTGCAGGAATTGAGTATGGACAATCTAGAGAAAAGAAAGGCTAGGGATGAGATGACAGCAGTATTCCAATATTTGAGGGGCTGCCACAAAGAAGAAGGGTCAACTTATTTCCCAAAGCACCAGAAAGCAAGACAAGAAACAATGGATGAAAGCTAATTAAGGAGGGAAGTAACTTGGAATTAAGGAGAAACTTCCTAATAGTGAGGACAACTAACCAGTGCAAAAGCTTCGCCTTCAGAAGTTGTAGGTGTTTCATCACTGGAGGTTTTTAAGAAAAGACTGGACAGCCACCTGTCTGAAATGGTCTCCTGGTTGAGCAGGGGGCTGGACTAGAAGACCTCCAAAGTCCATTCCAGCTCTATTCTGATTCAAGATTGATTATTGGTTGCTATATTTCGCCACTCCTTCAAAGATATCAGCCTGCTATAATTCCTCAATCAGAATTAGTTCTTCTAGAAGTTTCGGGAAACCAAGCAGCAAAATTAAATAAAAAAAGTTAAAAATCACTCCTGACAAATGTCTTGTATTTCATCAGTAGAAAAGGCACAGCATTATAAACCACAAAGATTATGAGCACTTCTTGTATTAGAATAAGTTTAGATAACATCTAGACTGTCATGTTTAGATTTAGATTTGGATTTTGTATTTTGTATTTTCATACAAATATATCAGAAAACTACTTTGTCCAAATGCATTATACTTAAACACTATCTATTATAAGGTCAGCTATATGGAAATGTTCTGCAATACTTACCCTTCTTCCAATAGGCATGATCTTAAAAAGCAATATATACTTAAAAAGTAACAAATTACAAACAAAAACTGAGAGTCCAAGATAGCATGGTAAAGTTAACTAATAGCAAATGTATTTTTAATATGTTGTAGTAGTGACCTGATTTATATGATTTTAAATTTAGATTACTTAATTTTTCTATTCAGATATTACTAGGAACAAACATTCATTAACTATTTGCCTTAGATATTTTTGTTCTCTTTTGCCTACTGTAATGGATTATGTCTATGAAGGGATAGTTGGTGTGATGTACTACAGTGTAGTGACAGTTTAGTGACAGTTTACCAGAAAGGAAGCAGCACATTCCAAGGCAAGAAGGCTAGACAAGAGAATACACAGCCTGGAGCTGAATTGTAGAAGGTAGAGGAGATTTAGGATAGCCACTCTCCAGAATCTTCTGTGGTATGTCTGTTAGGGTAGTAAAAGTTTAGTCTGATGAAATTCTTCCTATATAATGTAAGCAAATAAGGAACTAAAGTTTAGCTGAATTATTCTTGGGCTGAGCCTGATGTCTATAATTGCTAGAAGTTTTAAACACATGTTGTTTTCTCAGTTTTCAAACAAGCATTAAGAGTCATGTTAAAAATTCATATTTCATTTCATTTCATTTCATTTCATCCATTTTTCACTAAACAATGTTGAATAGTAAATTCCATGTGACATACAGAACAGTTATTTTTAAAATTCTAAATTTCACAGGCACCTACATGAATATAATTTCTGCTGTTCAGAAATTGTCTCTGATTCAGAATAATAGAATAACAGAGTTGGAAGGGACCTGAGAGGTCTTATAGTCCAACCCCCTGCTCAAGCTGGAGACCTTATACCATTTCTGACAAATGGCTGCCCAATCTCTGACAAATTGAAAGAAAAAGAGGACAAGTACAAAAAAATGGAAAGAGGGACACACAACTAAGGCAGAATATCAGCAGATAGCCAGAATCTGCAAATACGAAGTCAGGACAGCAAAGGCTCAGAATGAACAAAGACTTGCAACAAAAGTCAATGATAATTAAAAAAAGCTTCTTCCAACATATAAATAACAAGAAAAAAATCAGGGAAACAGTTGGTTCACTAAAGAGAGAAGATGGCAAGGCAGTAACAGGCAACAGAGAGAAAGCAGAGCTGCTTAACTCATTCTTTGCAACGGTCTTCACACAAAAGGAAACTATAGCTCAACCTACCAAAAACATAACTGTAAAAGACAGACTAGAAATAAAAGTTCAAATAAGCAAAAAAATAGAAAGAGAACACCTGTCTGATCTCGATGAACACCAATCACCGGGACCTGACAGATTATATCCCAGAGTTCTAAAGGAGCTGGCAGAGGTCATCTCAGAACCACTGCATCACATCTTTCAAAAATCTTGGAGCACTGGGGAACTACCAGAGGACTGGAAAAGAGCTCATGAGGTTCCCATCTTCAAAAAAGGAAAAAGAACAGACTCAGGAAACTACAGACTAAAATCAGTCTAACATCAATACCTGGAAAGATACTGGAAAAGATAATAAAAAAACAGATCTGCCAACAACTAGAAACAAGTAAAGTAATAATTAGCAGTCAGCATGGGTTTGTTAAAAACAGATCATGCCAAACCAATCTTATTTCATTCTTCAACATAGTGACTAAAT